>RJWH01001183.1:150683-178517 GCA_004363575.1 Solenodon paradoxus
GTGGCGGAGGGCCTGGTGGGAGTGGGAGTGTGGCGGAGGCGTGGCGGAGGGCCTGGTGGGCGGGGTTTGTGGCGGATGGCGTGGTGGGAGGTGGGCTTGGTGGGCGGGGCCGGGGCGGGGCGGAGGGCGGGGCGGAAGAAGAGGGAGGAAGGGAGGGCGGGAGGAAGGAAATGACACCTCGGTAGTAATGAGCACACCCAGCACCCAGATCTTGGTTTCTAAACACCCTTTTCCGATGAAAGGGCTTCCTGGAGAAATGGCTGCTTGCCGGGCAGGGACTACATAAGAGCCTGGTGCCATGGCTCCAGGCCACATTCCAAACCTCAGGGGGCATGTGGAATGCACGTGGGGGCCTGTTAAAGGAGCCCTCATGACCAAGTGAACAAAATAATGACAGCGATGAACTGTAACCTATAAAACACAACTAAACCCATGTTCATTATGTAAACAACAACCGAATAAAGAGGCAGACAGGAAGAAGAGACGGTACTTCTCACAGCACGTCCAGCGATAGATTCAGGAGTGATGGAACTAGAGACGAGCACTTGGAAAACACCACAGTGGTAACTGGCAGACAAGAAGCATCAATGTTCATCAAAATGTTACAACCAGGGGACTGGGGGGACATTTTAAAGAAATAGGATATTTGCTTTATCTCTAAGCATATCCCCCCAGAAGATAAGGATTCATGACAGAGAGAAAAGCAGCCATCTAACACGGGGAGAGCCCCAGCAGACATCCCCATGAGCAAGTGATCCCAGTGAGCATCGCCAGTGTCGGGGCAAGTTGATCTCATGCCTCAGAAGAGGCTTCCATGAGGACACAAGCCTGCTTCTATGGTATACTCACCCAAACCCGCGAGCACAGCCTTCAATCCCTGGGAAACACCGAACAACCTGACCGCAGAACGCACGGCAAAATCATTGACCAGGACTCTTCGAAAGTGTCAGATCATGGGAGACAAAGACCAAAGTGATGGCTTGGATTCCAATAGAACGTTTATCCTGAATTGGCCACCGGACCAGGAAGAAGACGGGCTACACAGAACGAAGCGCTCTGGTCTTCGGTTGCCCGCTGCTGGTGACTTGGGGCAGCCCAGGACACACAGTCAATGTCCAGCAGTGGTCCTGAGGGACAGCACTGGCTGCCGCCTGTCTCCCGCCTCCAGTACCCCACCAGGCTCTTCCCCTCACCCCGTGTCTCTTACATGTCCCAACACTCTGTGCTCAATAACTTCAGATCCTAAAGTCAAGCTGGGATCCGCTCCCTTACGCCTCCAGCCCGAGTCACCTGTGAGCACAGTGAGCTCAGTGCCTTCCCGGCCCTGCAGCCCCCACCCTGCAGGTCCACCTGCTCGGGACATACCGGCACCCCTCCCTCCTCCTCCCCTGTCACACCTCATCTTGTGCTTTGAAGAGAGCATGGGCTGTAGGCCTGGGTGCAAAACTGCTGGAGCCTCCATTTTCATCCTTAGAACAAGGCTACCCATCCACCTGAGAGTGTTGTGAGGAGGAGCTGGGAAAAAAGCCTCGCGTTTTCATTCTATTGCTGTGAAATGTCCAGAAGAGGCAAAGCCATAGAGACAGAAAGCCACTTAGCAGCCACAGGGGCTGAGAGGAGAGAGGACACGGAGTGACTGCGAAGGGGTCCTCCTGGGGTTAGAAAACGTTCTGAGCATGGTCAAGGGGCATGCTGACTAGCCCAGGTGCCGCTGAATTTAGTCTGTTCGTAAATGGGTACGTGGTGGATTTCATGTTACAGTGTATTTTAGCAAATAAGTTTTCCAATTGAACATGAAACTTGCCCCTGGGGTAGAATGACAGGGTCCAAGTCCCTCAGTTCTGCTGAATCTCAGTTTGTGCATGTGCGAAATGGGGGCTTCCCCAGGACCTATGTCAAGGGGGCTCATGCCGACCACGCTTGTGGGTTCCTAGGAACAGCTGGCGCCTGGATGCAGCCAGCCTGAGAGGTGCCCCCAGGGACTGCTGGGAGGCCCCACCGTCCTGCAGCTGGACGCTCTCGATGCCCGCACTCACAGAAGCTCAGCGAGTGTCTTCCCCTCTGGCCAGGTCCGTCTGCCATCTGCCCATTCCTGGCTTCCCGACTCACACTCACACATCAGGCTCAAGCAGATCAGATTTGAAATCCCAGACGCCTGGTCTGAGCAGTAGGGCGCTCTGGATTTAATTCTGCAGGTAATTTGAACGCTGCCATCTAATTTCCAATGTCCCCGCTCTTGCGCGTGCAAAAGCAGCATAATGTTTAATTAGTGGGTAACCAGTAAGTAATGGGTGGCGGTAAGTGGGCACCGCTGTTAATTAAAAATCCATGCTTGATAAAATCAATTTGGCCCACGCATTTAACCCCTTCCATCTGCGAACGTTGTGCGACCTGGTCCACGCGGGCCATCTGCCTCTGTTGCTATTTCTCTAGTTAGGACTCTCCCGGGGGAGGGGAAAAAAGGAGAGAAGAAAAAGAAAATGTAAAAGAGCTGCCTCAGAGACAGTAACCAAGACAAGCTCGTGGAATGTCTGCAGCCCTGACGCCTAAGCGTCCGGAAGGAATGTGTCCGGTCCACGCTGGTGTTTCCAGGAGACGCTCCCGTGGTGCCTGGAGCGTCCAGTTCTGAGAGGCGGCGGGCACGCGGGCTCGCCTGACTTCATCCTCACCGAACAGCGAGCCCCCTCAACCGAAACACACTCTCTGAGGACTCATGACGAGACCGCTCTCAGGCAGCTGGCCTCAGCGCCTCCAAGAGTACGGGGACAAAAGGCTGGTTTTCTTTTGAACAGAAAACATTTCCTCGGTACCCCGAGCTTTGTGAAAACCACGCCGTGTAACTTCTAGGTCCCTTTCCCTGTTTTGTTCTGCAACGTACGCTGGAAATTTCTACCAGATGAATAGCGCAGACCCCGTTTTAGCCTTCACCGCGCGGGGCTGCCGTCCACTCAGCACCTGCTCGCCGCGGCCCGGCCGGGCTAACCCCGGCCGTGTTCAAATTGACCTGCAGAATTGAAGCCGGGGACCCAGGGTCTCCCCAGGAAGTCGACGCAGAGGCACCAGGAGGAGGGAGATAGGGACACTGATGTGTGTGCATCCTGCTGCGTCCACAGGGCTCCCCACACCCCGGCACCCACTACAGCCATAAGCCGGCCAGAACTGCAGCCAGAGAGCTGAGAGCTGGCCAAGGTCCAGGGCAGTGCTGGGGGTCCAGCGTCACTGTCGCATCTGGCTGTGAGTGTCCCACCACCTGGGCCGCGTCAGGCCATCCCATCGGAGCGGAGAGGACATTTCCAGGGACTGTTGCTCTCAGCAGCTGCCGCCCGGCTGCCTGGCCCATCCCCGCAGAGGAGCACATCGGCGTCCCTGCATAGGCCTGGCCTGCAGTGCCGGCTGCTCACGGCTGTCCTCCCGGGTCCCCCACTGGCCCCATGGCCTCGAGCATCAGCCCAGCAATCTCCGCACAGTGTTCTGTCCTGGCCCACTGATCGGGAGGCGGACCACGCGGGGGCCTGGCACCAAGGAGGGATGTGGAGTGAGGGGCCTCGGGGGTGGTGGCAGGTTGGCCTGCCCCGTGCGGGGCCCGCTGCTCGGGTTTCTCGGTCTGAGGCCAGAGACAGGTGTGTAGGGTCCAGCAGCCACTGCTGTGGTCACAGGCCTGGGCTTCCAGGGGTCTGGCTGACCACAGTGATTCTCGGAGACCTCCCAGCCCCGGAATCTGGAGCTGTCTCCCTCCTAGAGGCTTGAATGTCAAGGTGGTCGTCTCTGGGAATCGGGAGGGGCAAAGTCTGGAGGCTGATTCTAAGGATCCTGCTCAGGGGACTGCAGCAGCCTGCTGGGGGCCGCGTGCCCTGGGGAGGAGCCAAAGTGGAGGTGAAGTGGGGTGACCCTCTGCCCAGCTCTGCTCCTCCCGCACTATGACCCAGGTCAGGTCAGGAGGGTGGCAGGGCAGGGGGAAGACGTGGGGTCACCGGCATTGCTAACCTGGGTCTGTCTGATCTGCAGCCCACACCGCAGAGGCAGCTGTGACAATGGGGGCTGGATGGCTGCACTGGGAACAGCAGCCTGCACCGGTCATGGGACTGCTGCCCCCACGTCTCAGTGGAGCCTGGACCTCCACCGGGTAAGCCCCCCAAGCCCTGTCCGCGGCCCCCGGGCTGCGAGGCTTCACCCTCTCTGAGCTCAGGGTCCATGGCTGTGAAATGGGAGCCAGAGGCCTGTGACTGACCAAGCGCAGGCTTTGCCTGTCCCTCCACGGAGCGAGCCTGGGAGGCGGCCAGGGTCTGTGGGGACAACGTGCCCCGGCCAGCGACAAACGGATGAAATCCATCTGTTTCACACACCGGACTGCGTGGGACAAATCCTCAGGCGTGCTCGCCGGTGCGGCAGGTACTAGCCACGGGGATGCAAAAGTTATAACCTCGAGGTAGTGCCGGGCTCCACGGGAAGCCGCTGAGTGGAGGGGTTAGGACAGGTGAGCCGGAGGGTTCTTTTGCAAGTGGTCAGGAAGGCTTCTCAGGGCCACACCCAGTGGGAGCCGAAAGAAGAAGAGCAGAGAGCCAGGGTCTCCGCCCCAAGACGGAGCGACTGGGGCAAAGGGCCTGGGGCCGGACGTGGCAGGTCCAAAGGCCGTGTCTCCTGCTTGCTGTCTGACTCTTACAGGCTCCGGTGCTGTTTCGAGGCCCTGCTGCTGCTCTGCGGCCTGACTTTGTGCCCTCATGGGTGGGACACAAACTTTAGCAACCAGCTGTGTCCTCGCTCCCCTGGGGGAGTCAGGGAGAGGGGAGGCCGAAGGCACACCTTCCTCCCACCATCCCACCAGGCCAGTCCTGTTCCAGGCTCTGGACTTGTACGTCCTCTGCGCGCCTCCTGGGGTCAGGCAGAAACCTGTCCGCTAGTGCTGTGGCTGGAGGGAGGGGGCCGCAGTCTGCAAAGGCCCTGGGGAGACACACCCATCCCCACCCCCGTCACGGGCCAGGTGGGACCGGCCAGGGTCGCTGAGACAGAATGGAGGCTTAGGGAGGGCGGGGATTGGTTGTAACTTGTTCCTGCCCCCAAACCATTGCATTCTGGAAAAGTTCTCCTAGAAACTTCTAGCACTTTCTTCCTCGCGAGTCTCCCCCTTGGCGGGCTCCAGATACGTTCGCAGAGCCTGGAATCACGAAGACGTCCTGTGCTGGCCCCTCAGGCTAACCTCCCTGCCCCAGCCTCCGCCTGTGCCCACCCTCGCTGGACCTCCGTTTTTACCTGTACTATTTCCTTACGATTGTTCTTTAAAGCAACTTGCTTTTGTTTACTCGAATATATTCATTTATTTTTACAGCTTTATGGAGGTATAATTGGTATAGAGTAAACTGCACACACAGTGGACTATAATTATTTTTAAAGGAAGTGTAATCTCACCCCAATGTGGGAACAGAGCCTCTTGCCATAAATAGGAGGTGGCTGTGAAAAGAAAGTCAATGAAAACAGAACAACGTAGTGAAATGCTCACTAGATCGTGGTCTGCCCAGGTCTCTGAGTCGGGAGAAAAGGGTCACTGGTGTTAAAGATCCATTAGCGCCCGCAGAGCCCTTCTCCTTAACATCATCAGAGCGATGATAAGAAGAGAAAAGGGAATTGCTTTCACGCGGGGTGAGAACACGTTTCCTCTGCTCCCGCAGCCCTGGTACAAAAAACATGGAGCGTGACAGGGCAGGAGGCAGCAGGGACAGTAGGCGGGAAGGGGTGACCCTCCTGTCCCTTCTCTCCCCGGAAGACATGCCCCTTCCTCCTCATTGGCCTTGGAGGGCCACGCCCCTGCCATTGCTCCGGCCACTGTCTGTTCTTGTAAATAAAGTTTTATTGGCACAGTCCTCCCACACGGGTGCAGTGCCTCTGACTGCTTCTTCAACCACAGCCTTGAGTTGCTGCAGCAGAGACCACACGACCCACAGTCGGCCACGCCAAGCCAGGAAGGCCGTGCTGCATGTGCTAAGCGGGGGCCAGCACATGGGGTGTGTGCCAGGCACGGGCCCAGCTGCCAGGGGCCCACTGGGAATGCAACAGCCAGGACCCCGCTGCCACAGTGCCCGGTGCAGAGGTTCCCAAGGAGCCTCCTCCTTCAGCACCTTCCAGGAGAGGCCACTATGCTGGAAGCTTCTGGAAACATGAGGTGTGGGTGTCAGAAGAAGCTTCTGGAAACATGACATGTGGGTGTGAGAGGAAGGAGCTGGGCAGTTCCCAGGCTCCCAGAGAAGGGACAGAGGGATCTGAACCCAGTTTCTCCAGCTGCAAAGGGGCTGAAGCATCCTCAGCGCCGCCCACCCCCCCGCCCCTGTGCTGGCTGAGAATGGCAGTGGGACTGGGTGGAGGGATCTTCAGGGCTGTTGCTGGGACCACAGGCTTTGAGGGGAAGCCCCCCACCCCCACCGCCCCAAAGGCAGAGCTGAGACCTGCTGGGGGAAACAGAGCCTGGGGCCCAGCCCCCAGGGAGAGGGGCTTCCAGGGCTCTTCTTACCATGTCCTCGCCCTGACCACTGCGAGGTACGCCCGGGACCCAGTTCCCCGTCTGCGCCTTCACCTCCTACCCCACCGGCCTCTTCCGAGCCCACCCGTTCTACGCCCGCCGGGAGCCGCCTACTCCCTGCTCCTCAAAGGCACGGTTTGCCTGCGCCGGCCTCCTGGGTCGCGCGGGGGGCCACCGAGGCTGACTACCGACCGCACAAGGTGGGGGTCGTTTTCCACAGCCGCCGGGCCCTGCTCCATGTGGCTGGCGCCTCAGCCAGAGCCAGGCCGGGTCGGAGTGTGCCCGGCAGCTGCCCTGCGAGCACACCTGCCTGCCCGGGGCGCCGTACCAGCTGCTGCACAGCCGGGACTGTGCAGCCGCCCTGGGCATCACCCTGCACAGCTGAGCCTGGTGTGGCTGCCTGCAGCACAGCCCCACGCTGGGCCCCAGCTGCTGGACGAGCTGCTCCTGGGGGACATCCACACCGATCGCGCAGAGGGGCAGCACTACCGGCCCACCGGCTATCGGCTCCCCCTGCAGAGCACCCTGGCTAGTCTGGACCCTGGGTCCCCTGTGGACTCTCTGCGGCCTGGCCCTCTGTGGCCTGGCCCCTGCCCCTGCAGCCCTGCTCTGGTCACTGCCTGCCCCAGCCTACCCCAGGACATTTGCACAGGCTCCTCCCTCGGCATGAGGCATCTTTTCTGACTTTTTCCAGCAGGAACCACTGCTCAGCTTTCCAGGTCTGATCCTCCTGCCATGCTCCTCCTGGGCCTCCCAGGTCCTTCTGCCTCCGCTGGGTATGTGGGTTGGCCCAGCCCTCGGTCCTCAGCTCAGGTGGCCCCCAGCCCCCACACTGCACCCTCTGCACTCAGCGCACCTGGGCTGCACTGCGTGCTCGTTTACTGACACCCCTCCCTCTGTCCCCACGCCTAGCCCGGGGTCTGGCGCACAGCCAGAGAAGCTACAAGGATGCCGGCCACGCTCCTCTGGGACTCTGCTGTTCCCCACCCCCCACACACCCCTGGAAGCCAGAGGGGCGTGAAGCACGTCACTGACTTGGAGCAGAAGGGAGCACAGCGCCCCTTCCGACTGCTGTCGCTAGGGCAGCACGCAGACGGGCGTGCCCCCTGGGCATCTTGTTCCAGTGAGACACGGATGACGTTCCCAGGTGACCACAGGCCATCCCCTGAGCAGACAGGCCCTAGCCTAAAGGCAGCTGCCCTCTGGCCGAGATGTGCTCCCTCCCGGGGTCCGGGGAGAATTCCACTGAAGTCGTGAACCGAGATTGTAAATGAAGGCCTCCCAGCACACCAGCACTGGTCCCGCTTTTTGCCTGGACTTCACTTGGGTGCTGTGCTCCTGGCAAAAGGGCGGAGCCTGGCCTGTGAGAGGGGAGCTGAAGGTCCTCCTCAGGAGGATGTGAAAAAGCATAAAGTAAAACACACCAGATTGAAATAGAATCCAGTTCTTTTAGTTACCCACACTTGACAACATTAATGTGTGACATAGGAATACTGTGAATATCAATTATGTATTCTCCCTAAAGAAAAGCTGGTGATGAGTGTAAATGATCTTTGCGCGTCTATAGCACAGTTGATGTGAGATACGAGGCGCAGTCAGGGCTTCCCGGAAGCCAGCGGGTTTGTTGCAACATTCACAGTTAGAAGACATGTGAACTCTTATTAGCAAGAGGCTAGGACTCCAGGTTAACAATGTCTGTACTAGAAACCCAAGGAGTGTTTTTCAAAGGGATGGATAAAGGATGGATGGGTGGATGAAGGATGGATGGGTGGATGGATGGGTGGATGTAGGATGGATGGGTGGATGGATGGGTGGATGAAGGATGGATGGGTGGATGAAGGATGGATGGGTGGATGGATGGGTGGACGAAGGATGGATGGGTGGATGAAGGATGGATGGATGGATGAAGGATGGATGGGTGGATGAAGGATGGATGGGTGGATGAGTTCAGGCATTCTTATCAAGTGTTTTTTTTCCAAACGAAAAGTGAGACGGAAATGAAGGGGAGCAGGCAGACAGAAGAAGAAGAAGCATTTTTATTTTATTTAGCTGTTCATCATGGTTGTTACCCCAGCCCCAGGACACAAACCCGGGCTCTTGGGATGAGCGTGGATTGTGCTCGACCGGAGGCAGGGATTCAGCCATGACTCCACAGGCACACCCAGTGTTCTTTGAGCTGTTAGACGCCCTCCAATCATCCGTGGGCATCGTGTGGCTACGGCCTACTAGACAACGATGTAACCAAACGGAGCAACTTCTTGGCTCTGGAAGCAGCTGCAGCCACGGCATCAGGATGGGGTCCTGAGAGGAGCCCATCTGCCTCGCCTCCCTCCACCGCCTCCCACCAGGGCCTGGGTAGCCGGAGAGTCAGCGGGTTCGTGCTGCGTGGAAAGAGGCCCCCTGGGGGCCTCCGACGATGACACAGCGTGTCCCCCACCCCGGCCGGCCCAGGGCACAGACTCTGGCCCTCCTGCCACCCGGGCAGCGGGGGCAGTGGACGCCCTCGGTGTCGCTGGGAAGCCACACACAGGGGTGCGGACACGCGAGGCACTTGGATGCATGTCTGCTCACCAGTCGCCCCTCCCCGGGAGACAGGAAAAAAAGGAAGATCGTTTCAAAGAAGGAAACACTGCAGATCAACCCTCAAGTCGCGAATTAGTCGTTCCCGTCGGCTCCCGGGGCCGGAGCCTTGCTTGGGACCCAAACCAGATGGCAAACACGAACATTTTTAGAAGTTAATTTAAAACCAATCTGATCCCTAGATTCATTGCCTGGATATAAAATCCTAATCAATCAGCCAACACTTGACCAAAATCTCAACCTGGCATCACCTCTGGGGGTTAATTAGAAACAGTTACGTGTGTTTGAGAAGCAACTTCGTGTAACAGGCTTAAAGCAGAAGAGCGTGGCTCCCGCGCAAGCGTGAATCTGCTGGCGGCACCCCGGCTCGTAACACATGCACCCCAGGGCCTCTGCAGAGGGCTGCCGGGAAGAGTGTGGATGCAGATGCATCTCTTCTCTCATCGGCGTCAAAACCTCCCCTTCAGCAAGCCCCCTTGCTCCCTTCTCACCACAGACGCTTCCAGATCTCGGTTTCTCATATGCTCGATCCAAATTACCAGCCGACATCTTCAAACGTCCTGTCTGCAGAAGATAGCGTTTCTGAGGGAGGCGAGCAGCCTGGGATTATTTTGATGTAATATGTTAGGTTGTGTGGATGCACATCCGTGTGACAACAGTCGGGCTGTGGGTCAACCTGCCTAGAGTCACCTCTTCTCAGCCGCCGTCCCCATGACCAGCGCTCCCACCTGCTGTGTCTTCCATGTCCACCATTCCTGCGGCCACGCGACACCCTTACCAAGTGCCTTCGAGTCCTCTGGGCAGGCTGACCAGGTTTCGAAGCGGGACAAAATGCGAGGGGCTCTGTGGGCCCCTCAGCAGCTGGGCCCCGGGAAACTCAGCTGCTCCTGTTGACCAGCATGACAGGCGGCTCTGGTTTGTTAAAAACGGGACGGAACTGATGGTCGGGTGACAGGAAACAGCACTGTCTCATGTGGAAACAGATGTATGGTCGGCCGACCTCGGGGCTCAAATCCCCCAAGCCCCAAATAACGGAGTTTTGCCTTCATGGAAATGCAGGCACGTTTGGGTTCTTTGCAGGAGTAGATAGAGTTCGTACTGTGGCGCCCTGAGCAAGAAAGAATTGCCGTCCTTGAGCCCAACGTTTTCTTTCTAAATCAGAACTCCCTGATGCCCCGTTTGACATGCAACTCAGCCAGTAGCAAACTGTGGAAATATGTTTGATTTTTGCAAGAAAAAAGAGAAATGGAGCTGATTTCCCAGCTGGGCCCTCCAGATGCCCCTTTCCCGGGCCGCCCGGGTGCACCCCGCCCGGTGCTTCCTCCACGTGGGTGCCTGCCAGTCCTGCTGTCGGCCCGGTTGACACCTGTCTGTGCTAAGGACATTCCTGCAGAGCACCTCTGGAGCCTGGGCAGCAGCCACTTTATAACAGACACAAAACCACCAAGGAGTTGTCTGCATCTAGCTCTTCCTTGGCTTCCTGGCTCCAAAATACAGACAGCTCCCACGCGACTGGCCCAGCAGCTGTCTCCCGTCGCCATGCTTCACTGCCAGCCCGGCTCGAGAGACCTGCGAAACAGGGGCAGCTGGAAAGAAGCGTCCCCTGGGCAGCTGGAGGCGGCCGCTGACCGCAGGGGCCTGGCTTCCCCAGGAGAAACCACACAGGAACAGCGTCTTTGGATGCACTCGCCCTGGGCTCCCGGGGCAGGAGTCTTGTCAAGGCTTTGGAGCCCTGCTGCCAACTCGCCATCCAAGGGAGTGAGGGGAATGATGCCCACTTCCAGGGTAAAATCTCGGACGATAAAAAAGCCTTTCCGCTGCACCTGGTGGAGCAGCAGCTTTCCTGGCTGCCTTCGGCCAAGAGGTCTGTCCACACACATCCCAAGGGCCCAGATTCACATCCCAGGAAACAACCGAGATAACAATTAAATAAACATAAATGAGTGCTTCTTCCTCCTGCCTGCCTGCCTGCTCCCCTTCATTCCTGCCGCTCCTTCCCTTTAAGAAAAAACGAGAAGCCTCTCCTCCCCACCCCACAGCGGCGGTCGCAGAGGGCGGTTCTGGACAGAGCAGCGGGGGGGATGCACAGGCCGAGAGGTCAACCTGGCTGAACTTCCACCAAGATCCCCTGCCGGGAAGTGGCCACCGAAGCCCAGCTTCTCCGACAGCTGCCTGGGAAGTGCTGGGCATGGCTGTCGGAGGCACCCGGGTGCCCGGAGCTCAGGCAGCTGAGACGCTGGGTGTGGAACACGTAGAGAGCGCGAGGATTTGGGTCTCCACCCAGGGCAGGATGGGGAGAACCACGATTCAGACAAATAGATAAATGATGCTTCTCCCTCCTCTCCTTCTCTTCCTCCCTCTCTGCCTTTCTCTCATTAAAAAAGGAAAAAGGAAAACGAACACTGTCCTGGAAGAGTAAAGGCGGGGAGTCACAACGAATCAGGACTAGAGAAAAACGTTAATGCTGGGGTTTCAGTAGCAAGCAGGCCGGTGCAGGAAGCCCCTTTCACACCCAGGCCTGATGCGGCCACGGCTTTTCTCCCTCCCAGACGCACCTCAGGCCTCAGGCCCCGTGCGAGGCCCTGGACAGAGTAACGCAGAGACGGTCCGGCCTCCTGGGGCTCACGTGGAGTTGGAGGCGGGGTGGAGGGAAGAGAAAATAGGGAGCGACGCCGAGGAGGAAACCAACGGGGCTGAGGGCCACGCTGGGGGTCAGGAAAGTTCTCCCTGGACGCAGAGCCCTAGAGGTGAGAAGGGGGCCGGTGGGCGCCACTGGGGTCCAGGCGGAAGGCACAGCTCTGCAAGGGGCTGGAGGAGGTCGGGGCCGGAGGGGCCAGCAGGAGGGCGCAGGAGGCCCGGCCACCCTGTCCTGGCTCCAGGGCTGGCCTGCCCCGACTGGCTGTGAAGCCGGCCTGGGGCTTGAAGACGGCCCTCCCGACACCGTCGAGCCCGCGGCCCCCGCTCCCCGGCACAGGCTCCTGTGGAGGGCCTGGCCTGTCCCGGCCGCTGCGGACTCGGGCCCGCTGCCGCCCCACTGGCCGGGCGCTCAGCACCGCTCTCCGCCGGCAGGACCACGAGCTCGGCATCAGTCAGCCGCTTGAGCCCCCAGGACCCAGGACCCCCGTTTCCTGGGCCAGTGCTCAGCAGCCCACCAGCCAAGATGCCCTGCCGAGGTGCTGCCCGCTCTGCCGAGTCTGAGGGCTGCTGTTTGAAGGTGATGAGTCCGAACTTGGTGACGCTAATGCGAGTCTGGTCATGAATTAAAGACGCTGCCCGCTTCCCGGAGGCCTGGTCTCCGGTTTTCTGGAGCTCCGACTGCGGGCCCGTCCGCCCTCCGGCGGTCGGCTCTGTGCGCTGAGCCAGCCCTCCTGACTCCGGCTGGGCCCCCAGGAGCGCCCCACACCCCACAGCCGCACGCCGGGCTGCTGCGACGGCTTCGGAGGAGAGCGGTGTCTCCAGCCTTTGGAAAGTACTGAATACGCGTGACGGCGGGCACACGAACACACACTAATTTCCCCCACACGGCGCCCTGTTTTCAAGATTCCTGGGTTTCACTGACAAGGATGGAGAAGCTCCACATGTGTGTTTGGGACCCTCTGAGGGACCAACATGTGGAGAAGGAGCAGAAAGCCTGGCCTGGCCGGGCCTCCTCGCCACAGGGCAGCTGGCTCATGACCCTCGGGCAGCGGGCGTGGTCATCGGGTGGCACAGGCCCCCACCTGTGTTCCCAGCGCCTCGTCTGAATGCCGCAGCGTTAACGGGCATCCTGGTGGCCTCGAGGTCTTCCGAGCCTCTGCTGCTGATGGTCCTCCTTCCTCCGCATCCTTATCTCTGGCTCCTGTCACAGATCTTGAACAATTGTCGCCAGGCCGGTGACGCTCTCAGAGGGAAACCCTTGCCTTCTGTTAGATTGTGTGGGATTCAATCAGCCGCTGAAATTGCTTTAACTAATCTACCCATTCTTTAAACAAAAAGAAACAAAACCACCACGTTAACATTCTCTGCAGGTCTCAGAGAGTTACGAGAGAATTCCTGGCATGTTTACCAAAGTACAAGAGATCATTAGATTATTTACAGCCTCAGCCGGCATCCGGGTGGGTAGCTCCTGGGGGCCGAGGTGGAGGCGACCGTGCGTCCACGGCGGAGCAGGTCTTGACTCTAAGGCTTGGGGCAGCCATGCCACCATTTACCATCAAATTTGAATCTTTTAATAAAATTAAACAGCCTGAAAAATGTTGCTGCTGGTTATTAAAGCCAACCAAGGGGATTATAATTCTCAAGAAAGTAAGTGTCTTCCCCAGAATGTGTAAAAGAGAATAAAACCAGTGAAGGGAACCCAGCTCTCTCCACCACGCACCTTCTGTTCACACCGCCACTGTGCCCAGCTTACAACTCCCTGGGGGCCTCGGGGCACTCGGAGCAGAGTCTGCCGCCTGTTAGCCGAGGCCCGTGAGGCCCCGAGCCCAGCCCTCCTGCAGGCCTCCTTCTGATACCTGCCCCTGGGCCTTCGTACGGCTCACGGCCTCTGCCCAGGCAAGTCTTCTTGTCATTCAAGTCTCAGACCAGACCGCCATCTCCAGGAGCCCCACCATCAGCATCCCCCCGAAGGGGCCTCCCTTGCCCTCCGTCCTCCCACCTGTCTGGCGTTCTTTAGCATGACTGCTGATCGGGTCTGAAGTGACCTCACTCAGCCACGTTTGCCCCCTGCCTCCTCTGCCAACCCCGTGGAAAGGGGACGCCTGCCTCGTCACTGCCTTCCTTTCCAGCAGTTTCTGCAGCACGTGACAGAACCTCAGTAAACACGGTCACCTGAGCGAGTGGGCCTCCGTCTGGCGTGTCCCCTGGTGACTCCATGGAGAGGCCGTCGGAGCTGCTTTGAGGGGCATGGTGTGGGCGGCACCAGCCAGAGGGCAGGGGATGAGGCAGAGAGAAGGCTCCTGGGCCTCTGACCAAGCCGAGACCCCCCGCCCACCACGGAGCCTCCTGCTTCAGGAGCGGCGGGTGCCGACAGGAACCGTGACGGCGGGGAGGATACCAGCCCCTCAGCTCCTGGGCACAATCACGCTTCCCAGACTCGGCTGAAAGCAGGAGGGCTCGGGGACTTCAGTGGACAGGCCCGCAGACACCACCTTTCTCTACCCTCCACATATGGCCCGAGATGCTTCCATCAAAAAAGGGGCGAGTCCCACCCCCCGTTTTAGGGGAACACAAAACCAAACCAAATTAATGCTCTCTGTTGTATGTTCCGGCACGGTTAAAAGGGGGAAAGCCTGTGCGGATTAGAATTTCATAGTGCAAGCTCCCAGGAGAATAAATGAGCTCTTTTTGTTTTAATAAAAAGTTTGAATTGTGTACAACTCTCAGGGGCCATTGGGTAACAGATGCTGGTTATCAAAAGAAGTTATTTCTCTGCTTTATCTAAGCAAACGTGTTGAATTTCTCCACAGCGCCCTGGCCGGAGAAAGAGCCACCACGGTGATGCGCCTGCTAGCTCGGCTGGTCTCCCGGGGACCCAGTGACCCAGGGGTGGGGGCGGTGGGGCAGTGGCTTCCTGGAGCAGAGGCAGAGGACTGATGGCCTTAGGACGGGCCTTGAGCTCATGGCCGCAGCCAGCACGGCCATTCTACTCACATGCTGACTGGAGGCAGCTCGCCCCCTCGGGTAGGGGCTGCTCTCTGCGGCCCCATCGTGAGGACGAGAGGGTGGGCATGCTTACCCTGGTCCCCTCGGAGCACCCAGCCCACCTTCCTCGACCTCCCTCCACCCCACGCTCTGCCTGGAGGAGAGCCTCCCCGCTGTCTACACATCCCGTGGACCTTGGTCCCTGGGGTCCCGGCAGGAGGCCGCTGCCTGGGATGCCCTGTGCCCAGCCAGCCTCAGCCACACCATCCTGTATGCACCAGCAGGCACCCGTGTGCGAACTCCCTGCTTCAGGTGGGTCCCTCCAGAATGCGGGGCCCAGGGCGCCCCAGCGGAGCGGCATCAAGGTGCCTGGCACGTGGTAGGTGCTCCAGGAACACGGCCAGGCGGGTAAAGGCCCTGCTGCCGGCTGCGGGCTCCGGATTCAAGCGTTACGATGACGCTCCGAGCTCCGAGCTGCCTTGGAATCTTGACTTTTTATCAAAGTTAGACAGGCAGAGCCGAGCATGCACCTGAGGAGAGCTGTCTCTGCTCACTGGTTCTCCCCAGACAGGGACCGGGGGGCAGCTGCTGTCCCTGAACGGAGGCCACAGGGCCGGACCTGCGGTCCCTGAGAGCCAGACTTGGTTTCTGTTCCCACTGAGGTCGGGGAGACAGGAGACTCCCAGCTTCATGCAAAAACCTAAGCCTCCCCCAGGCCGCCGCCAGCCTCAGCTTCCCCACCGGAAATCCAAGCTGAAGTCTGCTGACCCCTGAAGCCACCCAGGTCTGGGGCGCACGGCTGGGATGTGAGAGGAGCCAGCGAGCTCTCGGGGAGGAAAGGCCGCAGACAAGGCGCCCTTCGCAAGGACAGGTCTCTTCCGGGGACGTGGTGTTTCTTTCCGAGCTGATTCATGAATAACCTACTCCTCTTACTCCACCTTTGGCAGTTTTAATCCCGCAGGAGAAGAAGAGTGACTCGCACCTGGGTGGCACGGAGTCCTCTGAAGCCGCCGCTGCCAGCTGACGGAGGCCGGCGACCGCGTCCGACAGGGACACGTGCAGGTGCCTCCCTTCCTTCCGACGCCCCAGGAATGAGGGGAAAGCACGAAAAGGCCCGCAAGCACGTGGGTAAGCAGAAAAGGAGAGCACACGGGCCACAAGACATGACAGCAAAAATCTGGAGTGTGGGAAGCCAGCGGGCAACTGCGGGCAGAGGCGGCGGCAGGAAGCGTGCGTGCCCGGCGAGGGGCCAGCTCAGCCCCGCGGCTTAGTCACTGCTGGCCCAGGAACCTCGGCGTCCAGAGAGCAGTGGGACTGAAGACAGAAGCCCGAGCTGAGCTGGAGGACGGTCCCCCAGTTCCCTCCTGAACCCTGAAGCAGCCGGCTCTAGCAGGCTCTTCGGACTCCAAGAGTCCAGGACAAGGAAACTGCTGAAAATACGGGTAATAGAGAATCTCGACACACTCCGCGTGGCCTCCTTCTCCTTGAGAGCTGGCGGCCAGGCTAGTGCTGCCAGGTAGGAGACCAGGCCTAGGCTCCAAAGAGACACCAGCTCGCACTCCCACGGAGCCAGCTTGCTTGCCCAGCACGCTGCAGCAATGTCCCCGTCCACACTCGGCTCCCCTCACTCGTGAGACTCCGCTCATGAACACTTCTGTCGGCCCAGAATGGCCAGCATTGGAAGAAAGCCCTCAAAATGAGAGCCACACAAACTTAGCCCGAAGTGGCGAGCAGGTACCAGGTGGGGCAGAGGACGGCGCGTCCAGGACCAGGCCTTCATCCCCAGTGAGAGGACATGGGCCCTGTGGAAATGACCAGCACTTTTCACTCCCTCTGCTCTGCCCCTCCACAAAAATCCAACTGCAGTATCCTCGGGGAAGAGAATATTCCCCTCCAGCAGCAGCAGATGATCCTTAACGAATCATGAGAGTTTTCAGACAAAATAAATCTGAGAGCAGAAAAGAGCTCAAAGGAAAGCTGAAAGCGAAAGTCGAAGGATTCCTCCAGAAATTTTTTGTTTTAGGGATCAGGAATCTCAGGAGACTTCTTCAGGCCCACGGTGGACACCGGCCAGGAAAGCCTTCACAAATCTCAGTGTGATTTCAACTTTGATTTTATACGCAGTACAACTATGCATTTTCAGAGACGCAAAGCTCCCAGAAACATGCTCTCCCACATCCTCCTTTCTCAGAAGCCCCCCACAGGCTGGGCCTGCAGAACCAGGGGGCGGAAAGACAGAGGAGGGTCGCGGGCCAGCAGAGGAGGTGCCGGAGCGGGCAGGACAGACACGGCCGCGAGCGAAGGGCCTTCCTCGGTGGGGAGCTAGCGGCCGGTCCGAGGAGGAGGACGGACAGCCCCAGGAGTGACCTTCCTAAGGAATCCAACAGGGAAGTCACAGATGCGCCCCTGCGTGGGTGCACGCAGGCGAGTCCACCGTCAGCGCCCAGGGCTGACGGAGACAGAGGAAATGAGGTAAACAAGACGCTGAGCCTTATAATTCCTGGAAGGAAAAGGAGTTCCATGCAGAAGGGAAACAGGAGTCCAGGAGGTACAAAGGCACCGCCATAAACAGGGTCTTAAGTAGTCTCGATAATGCCAGAGAGCACTGACGCGCACGCAGGCTGTGACGTCAGCTCGCGGTGGGCGAGGGCGAGGGCGAGGGGAGGCCACGGCGTTCGGACCCGAGCGGGAGAAAGGCTACTGCTATCACGTCCCTTCTCCCCGCAAAGGAAATCAATAGATAACTTGTAAACGTGAAAAATCAAGAAAAAGTCAGAGAGCCACATTCCTCAAAAACAGGAGAAAGCAGAAGAGACGAAGCACCAACAGGCCGTCTCCCGGCAGGGGACTCTGGCTTCCTCGGGAGCCTGTGAGACCTCCGACTTCTGTGCTCTGCACGTGAAATGCCTGTCACCACAGTCAAGGGAAAACACCACCAGGCCATGGCCAGGAACAAAACTTACAACTTCCCTCCAACAGTGTTCAAGCGGTCAAGGGGGGACTGTGACCGAGGTTTGCGATGTGGGGTGGTGTGCGGCCCGGGAGGACGCAGACCGTGCTGATGGAGAGAGTCCGAGCGTGGAGGGAAAGCTCAGTGCGACAGTGACGGGGCCACTGCCAGGGTCACCAGCCCCTTCCCGCCCCGGGACTGGGAGAATCTTCTCTGGAGGTTTTATCATTACTCATGGGAACTATTTTCTAGGTTTTGGGGTCACACTGAAGACTAGCCAGGGGACTGACAGGAGACAGTTAAAAGAGAACAGTGGGTTCTTGGCTTAACTTTAAAAAGCCTCCGGCCTTCTGTACACGTTTTCCTAACATATGTGAAGTAGAAGAAAGGCACACTTTTTTCCAGAAGTTCAGAATTTTGTGTTTCTCCAAATGTTTACTATTTCTTCTTTTCTTGCAAGTGATTTTAGTGGTCAAATGTTGCTAGGAAAACAGAAACTGAAACTTTACTTGAAAAAAAAGAGTTTAGACTCTGCAATTTCCTTCTTTTTTCTCTTTTTTAAAGGCAGGTGCAGCAGGAACAAAGGCGAACGGGCAGAGGGAAGAGAGGAGGAAGCAGCGTCTGTTTTACTTCGCTGTGCACATAGGCCTGCATCCCGGCCCAGCTCCCCAGCCTGGTCCTGGGGACGCGTGGCCTAGGCTCTGGCGCGCGGCCACTGACCAATCCGCTCCTCCACCAGGCGCCCTGGCCCCCGGCCGTTCCTGAGGGTATTTCCAGTTTCTGGTGTGGCGCCCCCGTCCTGGCACAGGACCCCGACCACCCAGGCAGCACACGGCTCTTCTCGTGCTCTAGAGAAGACGCTGGCCAGTCAGCGCGGCTGCTGCTTCAGAATGGCCACTTGGGTTGCTGCTTAGAAAACTTTTCTGTTTCACAGCTCAGATCTGAGCCCTTCAAAGAGGACCGTGGGTTTCAGTCCCTCTGAGAATAGCTCCCCGTGGTCTGGGAGGCTGGCATTCGCCTCCCCTGGGAGCACGGCCGTTGGAAGGGCCCCGGGAGAGTACGAGGGACCAGCCTTGAGACTAGAGCCGTGGCGACGGTGAGTTCCCCTGCTCAGTGTACTTCAATACTGTTTGCTGCCAGTGATTTTCCTTTCAGTGAGCGAATGTAGATTCTTATTTGCATCACGATGCTGCATCCCCGCCCCTTGGACAGAGAGCCTAGACTTGACTTCACTCCAGATCAAGAATGTGCCCCTTGGTCTTTACCCATGAAGAGCTGCCCAGCCTCCTGCCCAAACAGCAAACTAAAACTAAGCCACGATGTACCCTCTTCAGAAGGCAGGACCCCAGGGAGACAGCGCCACACGCCAGGGCGGAGCGGGGGAGCGGGCGGTGTGGCAACGAGGACGGTGTGGAAGCCACTGACCGCCTATTGTCCGGGGCCCGTCCCCTGGCACTCTTGATCGGTCACAGGGGCTTGTGCTGTCGCCGTGTCGGGAGCGGCAAAGCTGGACACTGGAGGGCAGGGACGTTACCCTCCGTCCTCAGAGCGCCCTGGATTGCAGACAGGCACGGGGCCGCCCCAAGGGACGTGACACAGGCAGAGAGCGCCCGCGCGAGAGCACAGCCAGGGCCGGCGTGCCCTGCTCTCACGAGGACCAGGTGCCTGCAGACAAGCCCGGAGGGGTCTTTGCAAAGAGTCAGAGAAGAAATGGGAATCAGGATCTCCGAGGAAGGGAAGTAGGTGTGGAGGAAAGTGGCTGTGGCCACAGAGCAGCAGCGTGCAGTGTGCCTTGTGCCCAGCAGCAGGGAAGGCTGGGCACAGGCCTGCCCTGTGCTGAAGCTCTTGGGCCAGCTGCCTCAACAGCAAAAGGACA
This sequence comes from Solenodon paradoxus, assembly GCA_004363575.1. Lineage (NCBI taxonomy): Eukaryota > Metazoa > Chordata > Mammalia > Eulipotyphla > Solenodontidae > Solenodon > Solenodon paradoxus. The sequence continues at coordinate 170,220 of RJWH01001183.1, forward strand.
GAGTTGACCTAAATCATCCCTTAAGTTCGTTTTCTGCCATAGGGAAAAAACATCTACGATCTTTTCATTTAAATCACTCTGTGGTCCCTCAGAGGCTGTCCCTCGGGGTCAACAGCGGCCTCTGATACATTCTTGACCAGCATAGCTAGATGCTGGTCAGCCATCCACCCAAAGTAACGGTCCCCCGAAGCATCCTTTCCGCACGTTCAGGGCGGAGAGCACTGGCCGGGAGCGGGAGGCAGCCAGGACACACGTGCGCGCCCCAGCGGGCGGCTCCTGGGGCGGCTGCAGCACGTGCCAGAAGAGCGTGGGGGGCTCTTCGACCTGCACTCTGCAGGAACTCATTTCCTTCCCGCCGGGAAATGTAAAGTCAGCCATAAAAGCATGAATTTATTACCTATCAGATAACCAAGCTGCGTGATGGCAGAGTCCTTTCCTCCACCAACTCCTGACATGAATTCCAAGTCAAAACAGGAAATATAACTTAACACACACGCAAGAAAAATGATCAAACGAGAGCATTCTAAGACCTGTCTTAAAAGACTCAATTCCCGACATGGTAACAGACACTGAAGTCAGAGGAGAAACACACACAGCAAACTGCAGAGCTGCTCCCTGACACCGGAAGACGCGGGGCAGGGCGGGCATTCTGGAAAGTTTCTTTCTCAGCAGGGACAGGAGTGAAGGGAACACAAAGAGATCGCTTGAGATTCCTACAGGAGGTTCCAAACAGCAGTGGTTTATGAATGTCTTTAAAAAGGAAAACACTAGCAGCAGAAAAGTGACCCAAATGTCATTTGCGGGTTTCTCGCGACGCCCGCGCTTGAATCACCTGGCCGGGGCCGCTGAGCATCGCAAACACAAAACCAGTCTCTGCCGCAGATCAATTTCTCAGAGGCTCCTATGGCGTCTAAAGTAAAGAAAGCCAAGCGAGAAACTTTTGCAAAGTGGAGAGCAAAGCGGCCACTTTTGAAATGAAATCCGTATCACAATCAGGTCTGAACTCAGAATCCAAGTACAAGGAATCTGGGAAATTTTGGTGGTGGTGGTTCTTTTTGTTTGTTTTTTTAATGAATGCTGCAAACAAGGTTAAGAGCTGAACTGAGACTGTTTCTAAAATACAAAGGAAAGAAGGAACACAGGCCCCCGGTTGGCAGAAAGCACCAGACCTTCAAGTATCTGGTAGAACACCACTGAGTGTTACGAGAAACACGTTGCTAACACATCTCTCTGCGTTCCTGTTATCAGCCTTGAAATTGTGTTGAGAGATGTAATTTATCGGCCTCCCTTAGAAGTAAAAGTAACCTGTTCTGTTTTGACAGGTCGCAGCTCTGGGTGTGTGACGGGAAGCGTGGGGGCATCAGCCCCACCGGCTCACCCGGCGCCAGTGGGCCAGCGGTCAGCCGTCCTGCATGCACACCGATTAGCAAATGGCTAAATGTTCATCAACCTGCAGTGGGATAAAGGGACTCTAATGGGGCGTCAGCACAGGATCAGTGATTCCCGGTTTACAAATTAACATTAGCATGTGTCTCGCAGCCCAAGACTATTATCCCATCATCCCGTGTTATTCAACTGACATCTTTTCATCAAAGCGGTCCTCATCGTGGCACCGTTCCTGGGTATCATAATTGCAAATATTTGCAGCAAGTTAGATAATAGCTATATTTCAGTTGCTGGCATTTTCTTCCTTTTCTACAGATTTGATGCCAACATTTTTAATGAATCGATCCATTAAGAAACAGAATCTGAAGTAATTATAGTAACGGAGACGCCGCGCACCCACCCCGGGCCACTTGATCACACAGGGCTGTGTGTGCTCCTGTCTTGGACGCTTCCCCCAGACGCCTGCGTGATGACGACGAAGCACGGGGAAGCCCCGTACGTCAGTGCTGTGGCTACAGACGCCCCCGAGGGCGGCCCAGGCTGGACATGTAAAAGGTTACCATCACGTGGGCCCGCTGGTGAGGGTTCATCACCACCTTCACTGCGGCGGCGGTCGCTTCCTGTCTGCAATGCCCACTTCCTCACCGTGGGAAGGGGCGTCGGGTCGGGTCCCGACCTGACCGACAGCATCTTCCAATGACCTGCACGCGCACGAGGGCGAGCCCACAAGGGGGTGCAGCGGTCACAGCAGCCAGCTGGTGGGAGGCCCGTCACCGCAGTGGCCACCTGTTCCCGGGAGTGCCCGCGGCCCCCGCACAGCCTCTTGGAGAACCACTTAGCTTCTGAGGAGTCACCCAGACTAAGCTCCTGGGGCCTTCCTGTCCCCGTGGGCAGAGTCCCAGGCCCTGCCTGCGTCACAGCCGAGGGAGCCACGGCCTTGAAATTGCTCTGCACGGGGCAGCGTCCTGACAGCAACGTCTGTGCCCTGCGGGGTTAGCAGAAATGGGAAACTGAAAAGCGAGCCTTCTCCAAACCCCCAGGCCAGGGAACACCCGCGGCCCACTGCGTGTGGGCACTGACCGCTGCACCCAGGAACGAGGCGGCCTTTCAGACCTGCGCTGGGGCCGGGAGTCAGGCCGCTCTTGGGAGCCCTCTTGAAGCCACTCTGTGCCGCTGAGCTGAGCACTGCAAAACGGCCCGCGCCCAACTGAGGCAGGACTCTCCCAGGCGGACGGCCCCAGGACCCCAGGAGCTGTGCCTCCTTCTCTCCCAGGGGCAGGACGCCGGCAGGCGGGGCTGGCAGGAAGGGGCCTCCAGACAGAGGTCACCAGAAGAGGCCCGGCGACTGCCCTCGCCAGTAGGGGAAGCAGTGGCCTCTTCGGCGGAGGAAGTCCCAGAGGTTAACGCCACCCAGCGCTCAAGGTGACTTTGAAACGCAAGTTCTCTTTCCTTTTTCCTTCAAACCACGAATCTCACAAACCAATCAGAATCAGCACCTTAGAAAGGGGCCAGTTCTTTCTGTAGAGAAATGACAGATAGCACCGTGCCTGGGCATGGGGTCCGAGTTTGCAAACATCAAGGTTTGTGTGTGCAGAAAACATGGGCGCCGTTGGCAGCCACGTGTCTACGGCTCGTAGGTGCAGCCCGGGGAGGGCAGAGGCGTGAGCCTTCGCTGCGCTGTCGACGCCACACGGCCGGCACGCTGGGCACTCGTCTCGCGACGGTTCTGTTCCGGGGATGTTTGGACGCCTTCGGGTTTTCACGAATCACTGGAGGGTCTCCATTTTCCCCCTTTCCGCCTCGTGCAGTTATAAGCCGCCTCTCGGCACACGCTGCCCACTGGTGAACTCGATCGGGGCTTTATCAGTACTTAGCAGCGCGGCAGCCGGCCAGTTACAGGACGGACGGCCAACATGCGGGCCAGACGAGGGTCAACGAAAGCTGCGTCCCCACACCGCAAATCACAGGCCTTCCTGCCGCAGAAGAGGTATTTCGTATCACGCAGGGGCTTAAACTCTCAACTTAAAAATTCAGCCGATGAGAACTTACGGGTGCGGCTCAAGGCAGCAACTCTGAGGACCCGCCAGCTTGCCTGCTCCACCAGCCCAGGCCCTTCCGGGCGCCTGGCCAGCTCCAGCCTCAAGCCTCCCCTGACACCTGATTCCCTTCACCTGATGGACAGACCCCGTGACCAGCCAGCACTGCCACCCTCTGCCTCACTCATCTTGCCCTTCTCTGTCACTCCAGTCCAGGCCCTCGAAAAGCGGCTCTGCACAGCCGCCACCGGGCGGGATGGTTCTGGACAGCAGGCGGCCTCCTCTTCTGCTTCGGAGTTTCCTCTCCGACTGGCAGCGTCCCACCAACTAACGTGTCCTTACCGAGAAAGGGAGCGGTTAGAGGACGACTGGCTGGAAGGGAACTTGGGACTGCACCTTACGTGCAGCGACAAAATGCCCACGTCCTGAGACGTGAAGGCCTTGTAGATGTCACATTACACGACACCCTGCAGCGATGTAAAGCCGGCACCCAGGCAGCTTTAGGAACCGAGTCACCGGAATGCGGCACCGGCCAGTGCCTCACAGGCTCCCCCTGGCATCGGCTTTCACGGGCACACAGCCCGCTCCGCGCCGGCATCCCGCTGGGGCCCCCACCCCGGCACGCGGTACCGAGGCCGCACACATGGACTTAGTGCAGCTGCTACACATCAGTCCGTTCACAGGAGAGCAACGGTGGAAAGCACGTCTCAGCGCCGTCTTCACCCCCTTCGAGGACCCGGACGCACGTGGAGAGACGGGCTGATTGATTCCGCGTCTGCACCCACTGCGGCTTGGCCACGAGTGTGCGCTTGAGAACTAGGTCTGCCTGGCGCTTACAGTGACTTCTCGGGATTTCTAGTGACGCTCCGGGAAGAAAGGCCCTCCCTCAGCCAAGCTGAGCCTTCCCGGCTCGTCCTGTCCCCGAGCGGACCGAGCAGAGCCAGCGTGGAAGCCGGCGCTGCCGGGAGGGCCACGGGATCGTGAGGTGGCGAGCAGGGATCCCGAGAACTGTCTTGCTTTGGTGAGTTTGTGTCAAAACTTCCGGCGCCTGGAGCCACACAGTGCCCCATCCACTGGCTTTCTCCGCATGACAGGAATGAAGGCGCGCAGACAGGCCGGGAGGAAGAGAGAGGAGGAAGCATTTGTTTATTTTTATTTAGTTCATGTTAGTTTGCTGGTTGTTCCCCAGGCCCTGGGACGTGAACCTGGGTCCTTGGGATGTCGGTGGACCACGTCCGGTGGTCTTATCTGCGCGGCCACCAGGGCGCACTGACATAGCTCCTGGCCCCAGAGAAGTTTCTTTTTACTGAGGGCAAACTGGCATGGTAATTAAGTTTTTCAGTATTATTTTTATACTCAGCTGAGGCCAATCCCCTTGTCCCCTCAACACACACACACACACACACAGTTAAATCATTCAACATACGTTATTTCTCACTGATATGGCTCTTTAATCAACCTTCAAAGACAAAATAGCGATGACAATGAAACAATCTACCCACAGAGCAGATGTGACAAAATGACGAAAGGACTCTTTAATTCAGGGACTTTATTTTCATTTTTTTTTCTTTTTAAGATGCTACATAGTCAAACAGAATTGGATTGGTCTTTTGCGGCATAAAGTTAATCCACAAACCCTCAATCACTACTGGTTGGGTCACCTGAAGAGTCTGCCCTGCCCCGCCCGTTCCCTCTCCCCAGCCACTCTGCTGCCCGACTCAGGCACCTGCCCAGGTGAGGGCCCCCAGGACGGGGGCAAGGCCAAGACCGGTGGGCGTGCGCTGAACGCGGTGGTGGCGGAGGTGCGGGGAAGGGCAGTGTGGAAGGTAAAAGGGGAATGCAGGGCTGGCTGTGGCTGCCAAGAACTGCCCTCGCTACGACAGCTGTGTGCCCTCACGGGACAGACTCCTGCAGCGTCTCCGACACCCGCTACGCCCCGCCCACAGGTGCAGACCCGCGTCCTCCAGCAGCAAAGCCAGCAGCGCCCACCAGTGTCAAGGAGCTAGCACAGGTGATTTTCAGGCCACAGCATTCATTGTAATCTTGACAGTAAGAAAACATGAGATGAAATACATTAAATAAGTTAAATATGCATTAAACATCTCTGACCAATAGTTCGTCTCACTCATGAGCCCACAGTAGTCTAGCGTGGTCCCTTTAAGAGAAGAAATCTCTGGCTTTTGCTCCCAGAGCGCCGGGGTGGCAGGTCGGGCGGGCCTCGGCCGCGCACAGCTGAGGCACCGCGCAGCTCCCTGGGGCCCCTGTCCTCGGTCCCAGGGACCTGCTGGCTCCGCACAGCGTGGAGGAGCAGCCTGCGCAGTGGACGGCGGGCAGTGGGGTCACGTGGAGGCCCCCGCCTGCTCCCCTCTCCACCGGCCGGCAGCGACAGGCGAGAAGCGTGTCTTGTTTTGAGGGAGGTGTCCCGGCAACGTGTGCCGAGGCTACAAATGTTTAAAATGACATTCCCGACATGCCATTATCACTTAATCATGATTTCCCTTGTCATTAATGAGATCATTCTTTCCCCCCAATCATTTACTATACATTTTTAACTTTCTAAAAGGGTGTTAATATTTTGTGTATGCGTGTGTGCGCACGCGCACGCGCACGTGCAAGGAGGGGTAATTTAAAGGCAAGACCTGTGAGATGTCGTCATACATTAATTTCTTTTTACACGTGGTTATGATAAATTTAATCTGCATCCTCCCAGTCTCCGCCTTCCCGCCGCCCCTACAAGGCGATCTTCCCCACGATCACACCAACGATGAAGAACAGCACCGCCAGCGCCAGGAGCCGAGTGCTGAGGCCCTCCTCCCTCGCGGCCGTGGCGGGCACCGGGGCGAGGCTGTTGCTGTGCACGGTCTTCCTCATCCGAAGACCATCTTCTTCCTGGGGAGCAGACACACGTTTCAAAGGCGATCCAAGGCAGAAGTGAGTGTCAACTGTACCCCTCATGGGGCTGGCTTTCAACCAGACCTGGGATCACATGACATGATCCAACCTTGTTTTACAAACGGAGAGACTGAAGTCGACACAGGCGACCAGCTGGAGGCCACTGAATAAACACTGCCTTTTTCTCCCCTTCTTTTCACCCTAATGCTGCTGGCGCCCTTTCTATGCCACAGATCTAAGCAGGGCACTCCTTGGTGCCCCGTGATTTATTTTTTAAAAAGCCCGTAAGCAGGAGGGCCAGGCCTTCGCACCTGGCTCCCCGCTGCTCGGGTCTCCTTCGGCAGCCCACCCACTGCGCCCGCCCCGATGCTCAAAGGGGCAGGATTTCTCAGGGCATCACACAAGTCACAAGGAAGGACCACACAGAGGACCTGGGAACTGTCAAATGCACAGCTCTCTACACAGTGGTATCAGATGGTGGCATGGGGACACACGGGTGAAGCGGAAATATGGTGTCTGGGACATTAAAATGTGACTGAACCTATTACATACGTTTCCAGCGTTTTCTATCTAACACATGAATTTCCCGCCGAAGTCACGAGCCTTTCACATACACAAAGGTGCTCAACCACATCGCCACCCAAGTGCAGAGGTGTGGAGAATGGATTCCCGTCCTCCCCGACCCAGCAAAGCCCACTTCCGCGACACGGCCGGCACCTGATGGACCGGCGATGCCTGCTGCTCCCTCTGCTCCCCTGACCCTCATCTCCTTGTCCCCAATCCCCTCGTGTTAGTTCACCCAGCTGGGGTCCTGGAGACGGCGGGCCCTGCGGCACTGGCGGCCATCCTGAGGGGCCACCGCACACTGCGGGGTGTGTGCCCGCCTCACGAGACCCCGCCAGCGGGGTGTCTCCAGCAGGACGGCTGTGTTGGCAGCCGCAGTGCCAAGCGCAGGGCAGGGCCTGGGAGATGTGCCGGTCAGATGTGGGAAGGAAACGAGCAAAACAAGAAGTCAGTGTCTGGCAGGATAAAGAATTTTTTACTATTAGGATCAGTCTGGTAATATTTTCAAGAAACTCTGCTAACATGCCACAGTACCCCCGCACTGTGATAAATGATGGTGTGATTCAATTAACTTTACAGCATTTATTTTATAGGTTTAACTAGAAATGATTTCTACCTACTTATCATTTTAAGTGGACTGAACTTTTCTGAAAAGAAACACACCCAAGGAGAAGCTCTAGGCGTATCTTAGATTTTTAGCCAAAAAGTCAAGCGTCACTTTCATAATTCACTCCAAACCAACACGAGTTACTGACTGAGGCCAATCAAGGCCACAGGTAGAGATAACGCTCGTCGCACTGTCTGCCCTCTTGGCCACCACAGCGTCGGCCTGAAGGAGGGCAGGGCAGTGAGGGACTTGCTGCAAGCACCGGGTGCCACCGCAGCGAGAGAAGAACTATCACAGGCTGGGCTATAGACCAAGATGAAGAGGAAAGATCGGCCTCGAAACCTGAGCCGCACGAAAGCTCCTAGCATCTGATGTCCAAAATGCTCTCGTCAAGTGTCTGAAACAGACGGACTTTTAGAGCCCTCGCCCTTCGGTGCGCTGGGCAGAGGCCCGGCAGCAGCTAAATCGCTGGATTCAGAGCACGCTCACCGGTGAGTCAGCCCGCGGCCCGCGCCCCACGCCACACCTGCCCGCGCCCGCGCCCGCTCCCGTGCCCACCGCCAGTCCGCTGGGCTCTGTCTGCACTGCGGTGAGTCTGTTCCCACGCTGAGCTCAGCAGCAGGGTGTGTCTGACGAGACCCTACTGCTCAGATCTGCTCAGAATCTTCAAACACCAGAATTAAAGAAAACTGTGTTAAAAGTGTGGCCAGCACCTGCCCTCTGCAGCTTCCCGCCACTGAGGATGGACTGGGGCAAGTTCACGGTAGCCCTGCTGCTCTGTTTTGAGTCTCAGAATTTATTTTCAATTCATAC
>RJWH01001183.1:178617-321097 GCA_004363575.1 Solenodon paradoxus
GCCCCCCCCCCCCCCCCCCCGAGGCCCTGCAAATGGCGAACAGCCGACAGAGGCGGTCAGCTTCACCTTCAGTTGCTTGTTCTCCTCCTGCAGCCTCTGGACCTCGCCGTGCAGCCGCTTACACTCCTCCGTCACCTTCCTCACCTCCGCCGTGTCCGCAGAGGAGCTCAGAGCTCTCGAAGCCGTGGGCGTTTCTGTCTTTGATGCAGTTGTGGATATAACTTTGTTTATTTCTAGATCATGCTGTTCAGAAATAAATGAAAGCCCAAATGTCACCAATGATGCCGATAAGGACTTTCTACGCAAAGCAGTTCTCGGCAAACACCGCATGTGGCAGCGTCACCCACCCTGTCACGTGTCACATTTGCTTTTGAAATGGACCGCTTCATCCAGGATCTTAATAATCTAAAGCAACTGGGCCCCAGAAATGATGGCTAAGGGCACATAATGCAGCTCGGCTGAGACAAACCTTCCCAAGAGAGGAGCCACGCGTGCCGCACCTTCGAACCGTGGGCGTACAAAACCCGGCATCTGTGTCACGCAAGTTCAGGAGTGATCAGCAGCAACGACTGAACATCCCAGGACTGGCTGGGGGCGGGGGCGGCGGGGAGCCAGGGAGAATATTAACAGGGGCGATTCCTTCCCAAGAAATGCACCTCAGAGCAGTTGCCTACATTCTTCAATGCATGGGGGCGGGGGGGTCACCTACCAAGACTGGATGCGTCAGAGACAGGCCTGGGGCACTCAGGTGTGTTAGGGGAAATAGAGTAACGGGGTCACTGCTGTGGGAGCCCTTTTCCAGACGAGAAGACGTAGACCCTAAAAGGCTCGGCCCCGCTCTATGGAGCTGGACCAGAATATAAGCTGAGCCTCCCAGGACAGGATGTGCAGTGGGGAGAAGAGAAAATCAAGAAATGGGGTAACGACAGTGATCAATTATCCAGTGGAAAGAAAATACAAGGGAGTTTTGACACGACTCAACGGCATTCCTGGATTTCATTATGGATAATGTCAACAGAACATTTCCCAACATTTCTATTTCCCACTCCAGCTATTAACAGCCAGGATAACTTAATATTCTTCACGTGTTTTACTTCGTGTTGTTAATACAATTCAAGTTTTCCTGTTTGGCTGAAGGAGGTCCAAATGAGCCTTTCAGACACAGTCCTCTCTCCGGCTGGTGAGGTGAGGGCCACACAGAGAAAGAGAGCTGACAGTCCTGGGAAGCCCCGCACCCTCACCTGAGGTGTTGCCAGTGACCCTGCAGGGGGAGCAAAGCTGCCGATGTCTGGAGACACTCTGGGACTGTCACACAGCGGGCGCCCCTACTATCTAGTGGTGGGAGCTGCTGCTGACCCTGACAGGGCCCAGGACGGCCCTGTGGAGCCTGAGCCGCCGCCACGGTCAGCGCGGGCAGACGCTGGTGCCAGGCAAGCGTCAAGGGGCCCCGCACTCAGAACGACAGGGCACAGCTGACCACCAGCCCTAACAGTGACCTGTGATTGCCCAGCCAGAGGGGCGTCTTTTGACATTTCAACAGCCAACATGTTGCACTTTTCCAGGGGAAACGTTGCAACGGGCTGGTTGTCTTTCTGCAAGTGTTCAGAGGCTGATTTCAAGAAAGGGCACCAATTTGTTGATTTCAGATCGTTGTTTCTTCACACATCAGAAAGGGAAAATAATTTGCCACATTAAATCTTGGATGTGCAGGAGATGGTATGCAAATAAGCATCAGCTTGCAACATTCAATTACTGTTACCTATAAACATACTTACTGGTTTATCATTTTCTGCTGGCAATTCAAACACACATCTAAGCTTTGAATCCATAAGGTCTTCTGGTTTTGCCTCCTTCCACTAAAACAATGCAAATTTAATAATCAGGGTATTAGAGAGCTGCTGGAAGAATAAATTCCTTCCTATAGCTGACAATTTCAGAAAATACTCTTACTGAAAAAGCTCTGATGTTTATCAAATAAAGAACCTAAGTCCGCTGAGATTCCAGGGCTTCCACACGCCCGGCTGCGGCACCCCCTTTCCCGAGCGTCTGCCGCGCCCCACGGAGGCGGTCTCGCTGCCTGACCCCTCGGTCAGGCCACTCTTCCTGTGGCGTCTCCGTGAGCACGCAGAACCGAGAGGCCCGCCACTCGCCAGACACGGGGATGGGACAGCGTGTCCAGCGCTGGGGTGGTCTGGGATGCTCCCTTGCGGGCCGTCAAGGAGAGTGTGGCCGCATTTGGGAGCAGCATGTGAGCGGGCCCGGGGCCCGGGGCCACCCGCCCACAGTGCAGACACCTTCCCGTCTGGCTTTACTCCTGTCCCCTGGCAGGAGGACGGGACTCCCCAGTTTGAGGACTGCAGATCAGCACAACGGGAAGGTGGCACACAGAAAAGGAGCCCACGCACACACTCCAGGGCATGCAGGAGGAAGCCAGAGCAGCAAAGGCACCACGAGCCAGAGGAGGGACCGACCCGGAGGATGACAACAGGGGACTGCCCAGAAATGACGGCATGCCACTCAAACCATGCTGAGGGGCACTCATCACCGGGGGACTCGCAGACTATTAAGTGAAGCGGCTATAAGCAACACCGAACTCTTCTCCGTACCCCATGTGCACGTGTGTGCCTGGGCGCCTGTCCAAGAGCTGCAGCGCAGCCATCAGCAGCGGACGCCAGAGCCGTGCAGCAGGAAAGGCTGCCGGCCAGCGGGGCTGGCAAGGTCCACGTGCCCCACTGCTCCGCACACAGAAGGGTGGACATGCCAACTCTGGAGAGATGGCATCACATTGTGACCGAGACACCCAGCTAGTGTCCCACAGAAGAGACAAAGTGAGCGCTCGTCTCCGAGACGATGCATGTGCGACAGTGTCTACGGCCGCCCCTGCCCCAGAGGCTTCCCTGATCTCAGCCGTGAGCAGGGAAGTGGACGCGCCCGACGGGACTTGCTGCAAGCCCGCCGGGACGCAAAGAGCTGACCGTGGAAAGCGAGGCTGAGGCGCGCTCCGGGAGCAGCGGGGAGAGGCGTCGCGAGGTCTACACCCAGCGGCCCGTGTCCTGCAGAAGGGAAAGCGCGGATGGAGGGGACCCAGGCTGCGAATCCAGGAAAGGCTACACGTGAGGCCCGAGCCGCGTCCCCGCTCTGCCAGCGAGAGCAAAGGGGGCTGCTGAAGACAAGAAAAGCAAAGCCGCCTGCTCAGGTCCACTACACAAAGGTGAGGTCACTTTCAGTGTGACTTCTGCTCATCTGTGCATTTCCAACATTTCCTACAAAGGCTCATTTTGTGTAGTTTTGTAACAGTTCTAAAAATGCACCTGCAACTCTATATGTGGTGTGTGGTGTGTGTGTGGTGTGTGTCCTGAGTGCAAGGTGTGTGTCCTGAGTGTTAGGTGTGTGTGGTGTGTGTGTGTCCTGAGTGTGAGGTGTGAGTGTCCTGAGTGTGAGGTGTGGTGCGTGTGTGTCCTGTCCTGAGTGTGAGGTGTGTGCACACATGTGTATGTGCAAGGCCGACACCCCACTGGGTGTGGCCATGGTGAGCTGGGCCACGCAGCACGTCTCCTGCCACAAGCACTGTGCGGACTAGGCTCCTGCCCCTTTCATAAGTGACCAAAGCCTCGGAAGGACTCCTGGAACTCGCGCAAGACCACGCAGCCTGGCAATGCCCGCGCCGCGCCAGCCCACGAAGCCATGCAGCCAAAGCCCAAAGGACACAGACCTGGGTTCCACCTTTGTTATCAGCCAAGCGCTTCTCTGATCACGCAGGTTAACGTGAAGTTACATCATGTTCCAAGAAAAGGGAGCAAAAGCAGTGACAGCCACCGTCATCACTGATGAGGAGCTGTCACTGGCGGCTGCCACAGGGACTGCTCTCGCCCCCAAGTGTCTGGGCCCTCCCTTGCTTCCTGGAGGTTAAACATCCTGGAAGACAGGCAGCGCAGCTTCCGGACAAAGACGCCTGCTGCGGGCTTCCCATGGGCACACAAGGGGACACGGAGGCAGCCGCGGGAAGCAGCCCCAAGCAGGAAGGAAAGGGGAGCCAGAGGACAGAGCGCCAGGCAGCAGTTCTCGCCGGCGGTCATCCTGGGATGACTCCAGTCCTTAATATGGGTGGCGAGTGCATAGGGAGGCTGCGGAGGCAATCCTGCTCCTCCGGCACGCTGGGAGGACGGGCACCTGTGCACGCTGCCGCTGTGCACGCAGAGGTTCGTGGCACACGGGCCCCCACGCACAGCCCCCAGTGCCGGCTGAGTGGCTCCACACAGAAACAGCTTACTTTGGGGAAAATTTCTAGTGCAACGTTTTGCCAGAAACACCAGTAACATAACTGCACTATTTTATGAGATGAAGTCTTCCTATTCTTATGAGAATTGCAGGGTTAAACACATATTTATTTAAGTGGGAAAATGAAGGAATCAAGGGAGGAAAGAAAAAAAAGCATCATGCTTACCAGAAGCATGCCTTCACTGCCTCTCCCGCCCTCCAAAAAAGGAAAAGCCTAGACCTTTAATGGTTGAAGGCATTTAGCAGTGAACTCTGTACCCCATGAGCCTGGGGGGAGGCAGGGTAAGAAATAGTCCCTGCAAGGAAAAGGTACCATTTTCTGCGGGGGGCAGTGTAGAAAGGAGACCCATCCATCAGAACAAGCAAATGCTAAAGCAAACTGAGATATAAAAGTCAGAAAAAAACAATATCCTAGAAAGTGACATAAATGTTTATTAAAAACAAGGTTTCAGAAAAACCACCAAGGAAAGTCAAAGGACAAAGTCCTGAAATCACCATCCCCTTTAAAAACAATTGACACATTTGAAAAGCATGCACCTCGCCATTCATTTTCAGTTACGGAGAAAGAAGAAGCGTTCAGTACTTACTACTGCCTCCATATCGGAAGTGTCAGTCGGAGCAAACATAGACTGAACCATAAACTTGTGTTTACTTTTCTCATTGGGGTCATAATCGAAAGGCTGTAACATCACTGAGAAAGAAAATATTTCATTAGGAGGGTCAGATTGGTCCCCAGCAGGCACCTGTCGCGTCAGCACCGGGACGGGCGCGTCTGGGCCCGGGCCGGGCCAGGCGGCCGCCAGGATGACCAGCAGCTTCCTCCTCGTCGCAGGTCCCGGCCCGAGAACAGACAAGCTAGATGGTGCAGCCTAACGGCTGGACCTCTGGTCTAGCACGGACTCCGGCACGAGCAGCCGCCGAGGCCTCACAGAAGAGGAAAAGCAGGCAGGCACCGCTCCCCTCAGTGAGCAAAACCCAACCGCTTCTTCGGGAACTGAAACAGGCGACCAAGGTGTTTAGGGAACCACTGCCGCTTCCTCTGTCCCATCTCCCACCCCGCTGGTTAAGCAGCGCCTGGAATACAACTGTCAACAGAAGTGAACGTTTTCACGCGGGCACTGGGCGTGGAGGAAGTACTTACCCTGCTTTCCCCCGAGAAACAGGGGGCTCGCACACAGGGGCTCTGGGGAGTCGAACCCTGGCTTCGCGCACCGACTGGCGTTCCGAGGGCAGGGCCTGCCCCTTCCGCGACGGCTGCTCTGCACTCAGCGGGTCCCGGCTGACGGTGCCCGGCCTCCCCGCGGAACCGGGCTCTGGGAGGCCGGGGGGCTGGCCTGCCGCCCCGGAGGCGAGGGAGACAGCGCGGTATCGCTACAAGGCTGCGCCTAAACCTCCCGCACAGGGACTCAAGCGCCTCAAAACCCCACTTTTCACACGCGGACAGCCTGCAGGGGCCCGGCCGGGCGGCGCTACTGTGGACCGTGTTGCTGGGCCAGAGACGCCTCTACTTCAGGCCCCTCGGAGACCACACCTGGTCCCTAAGAGGCAGGGACTGCTGAGAGGTCACTTCGATGCTTCTTTTCAGATGAAGAAACCTGACTTCCTGAGTTTGCCCCATGGCAGAACGGACACTCAAACAGGACGGTCTGGCCAGAGCTCTTCTCAAGGCCACCGTGAAGGACATGTGGTCCTGGAAGGGCAAGCTCTGTCCCCAGCAGGGCGTACCCCATCTTTCCAGCTGGGGACTCTGGGTTCTCCCACCTCTGAAGCCATCGCAGGCCGGGGCCCGTGTGCTGAGCCCCAGCTGAATGAGGACTCTGGACCGATGACCTGCAGCGATCTGCTCACAAGTCAGGAAGCAACACTATGACCGTCAAGCAGGCCCCCTGCGGCCTCACCGGTCCCGCCAACACAAGCAGGCCCCTCCTGCCCATGCCCGCTGGCCTCTCAGAGCAAGAGCAGCACACTGGCGGGCCCAGGGCGGCGGCTCTCCCACCTGTCCTGGGGTGCGGGGCACGTGTACCCACGGCGAGGCCACCAGCAGAGTCTCACAAGACACCGGGTTACATGCCTCGTGTCGGCTCACGCAGCCACGGGTAATGCTGGGCCTCACTGCCCGGCCCCGTGGTGGGACTTTTTCAACAGAAAAATGAATCACTGTGCAAACCCTTCTTGAAATTCGGGGCCTGTACACACCAAATCCAGTTACCAGTACAGACGACTACAGTAAGGATGCGCAGTCTGGCCACCAAGCATGACCACACCCAGGAGACGCAGGGCTGCTCTCCTTGGGATTTCACCTGTGCGCAGAGGTGAGGCTCAGGTCCCGCAGGTTGTGGCTAACCTGGATTGCAGGTCACTCTCCAACTGGCGCCACTGAGCTGGAACATGTTCTCCACAGATGGCCAGGACCACCGCTACAGACCTGGCATGACACTCAGCCTTGGGGACAAACAAGCAGTCGACAGGCCAAAGCCACAGCCTCTTGAGAAAGTTAAATTCCCACTGCATTGTACCGAGTCCCCCAAGATGTCAGTAAGGAAAACAGAAATGACAAACCAAGGAATCTGTGTCTCCATAGGCACTGTGATCTTCAGGGACAGGGACAGAAACCCTTTCTGGAGTGGGGACAGTCTTCAAACTCCGCTGGACTGTTTGTAAAACAAAGGAACCAGTAGAGAACGTCAGGGCTTGCCGGCTGTGACAAAACAGTGTTTCCGTGTGGGAAGCAGACTGCGGAGACCACGTGCGGTTCTGCGGTGGCATGGCTGCCCGTGCCCTCTTGGGCCCGGGGACGGTGCCCAGGGACGGTGCCCAGAGCTGACAGGCGCTGTGAGTGCGAGCTCTGGGCGAGGAGGGTCATCTGTGAAGAGCCTAAGTGCCAGAAGAGGACAGCCGTCAGAAGACACTGCCAACTTTCAGGGAAATTGGCTCTTAGCTCAAATTACATGGTGTCCGAGAAAACGGTTATGTCCAGAGACTCCAGGACACGGCCTTCTGCACAGCCCCCAGGATGCCGCTGCTCCCTTTCCGGCCCCATTGTGAGGCCGTGTCAGAGAGGACAGCCCCGAGCCCTCTGCCTGGTGGGGCACGCCGACCCTTCCTCCCATCTCGCCCAGCCCTGCACCTTCGCCAAGGCGCAGAGAGGAAAGCAGATAGGCCTGTGCCATGCAGCCCTGGCGCTTTCACTGGCTCTGGCACGCTGAACCCTGGAGCCAGTGTGCCACACCGCGGGGTCTCCAAGCGTGAGCTGTCGAGGGGTCCACAGGCAGACTGGGGTCCTGATGACACAAGCCACTGCCTCCCACTGGGGTGGTCTCGGTGCTGCCAGGAGCAGAGGGGACGGGGCTCACAGCGCTGAGGATCACAGGGGCCAGGGGACAGGCACCGCCACCTGCAGTGATCTCAGACAACTCATTTCACTAGATTCCAAGCCCCGACCACACATTCCAACATGCAGGACGAAGGCAGGGCAGTCCTGGGGCCGCGCCGGTGAGCCCCCTGCCCCCGAGCACAGCTTGCTCCGAAGCACAGCCCGGCACATGGACCTGGCCCAGGACAGAGGTCTCAAACAGGAGAGAAGTGAAGCTCAGAGCAGTGATGGCCAGAGCCGCCTGTGAGGTTCAGCAAGTGCCTCTCCCTGCCCTGCCTCAGCAGTCAGCCCTGGTACTCGGCTATGGGGAGGAGACGGGGTTCTGATTTCTGCTAAAATAAGAGACTATTTGCTTTTAAGGTCTATTTCTATAAAACAGTTTACCAAATAAATGTTCGCTATAAGATGAAAAAATGTTAGCTGTTAGCATTGTAACTGACTTATTACTATTATTATTACATACTTTCAAATTTTCTCAGTTGAAATTATAAAATGAATTGATATAACCCACAAAAAAAAGCTTTGGGGGTCTTCAATTTTTAAGAGTATAAAGAGATCCCGAGACCAAGAAGTCCGAGCACCATTACTCTACCCCAAGCTGCCTTGCAGGCCCCTCCAGAAGAAGAAGGATCTGCTACGTAATCAAGTGAAGGTCCTGGGGGTGTTGTGCCCCCCGCCCCTCCGGGAAAATGTGCTGTTTAAGAGAGAAAGCAGCTTCACACAATCCAAGCAGAGAGACAGACTGTGCATGTCCTGTAGGGAGGACCGGGGCCCCTGTGCTCCTGCCAGCCCGACTGCCACTTGAGATCTGGTCACTGTCAGCAGCATGAGTCCAGGCCCAGAGCAACCCACCTGCCAAGTGGCTCCTGTGGAAATGGGAAGAACCTGGAGGAGGTTTAACTCTCACTCAGACCTCTGAATAAACACGCTCGGTGCCAGAGATGTCAGGGCGCACTGGGGCTAGGGTCCGAAGGACACTGCCCTCTTGCAGGGGTGAAGCCCTGGCCTGCTGGACCTTGGGAAGCTGGGAAGGGGGCCCGGCCCCACCATGCACAGGGCTCCTCCCACCTGGAGCACCCCTGGGAAGCAGTGCCTGCCTGCAGCCCTCCTTCCCCGGGGCCCCCGACTCTGAAACTTCTGGGCCCCGCGGTGCCTGGGCCTTCTCCGCACCCCTGGGACAGCCCTCACGCTCATCAGGAGGTTTGCACTTCCCGGCTACTTTCACCTCATGTCAAATTCAACCTGCCATCCCGATTAGCTGGCACTTTATGAGCACAAGATAGAACAAATGTTGTTAATCGTTTGTTCTTTCACCTCCATACATGCAAATTGTGATAGAAATTATGTACTTTTTTCTGTGACAGGCCATAAACGAGCTCCCCATTAACTTACTTCACTTGACTACCAGAGACACTGATGAAAGAACCTTTTTAAAGGAACCATCTACCTTACTTTAAAATGCATCTGCGGACACCTGCTGAAGAGCCTGTCACTGGGAGCCGGCCAGCTGGTCAGCGCGCCGCCACCACGTCTGCGGAGAACAGACCGCAAACGTGGGTCTTATTTTAGAAGGGCCTTTAGGGTCATAAAATGGCATCAATAAGATCGGAGTATCTTCAAAGAGCAGAAATGCAGAATATGCGCCACCGGACATACCTTGGAGAAATGACAGCCTGACTCACTGCAGCCCAGGCAGCTACTGGAGCCTCCGCATCGGCATCAGGACTCGAACAGCAGCCAATGCGAGTCGCACAGGCGCCGCCACACACGCCTCGCGGTTTGTTAATCTCAGTTTCATCATCGCCCGTCTCCTCGTTCCGCACGACCTCAGCGCAGCCTCGCGGACGCGCAGGCCCTCCGGTGAGCTCTCCCCTTCCTCCCACCTGCGCTGCCGGGCGCCACCTGGCAGAGCCCCATGAGCACCTACACTCTGAATCTCCCCATGAACAGCCTCGCCGCCACCCCAACATTTCTTAGGTCACAGAGGTCCTACGTGGCGGCCCTGGTGGAGCAGTGGTTAAGTTGGCTGCCATGGGCACAGACATCCCAGGAAATCAGTTCGCGTCTGGGAAGCGCGGGAACCACCGTTCCGGAACCACCAACTACTCAACGAAATAAAGTGCTTCCTCCTCTCCTGCCGCCTGCCTGCCTGCTCGCCCTCGTCTGGCAGCGCCTTTCCTTTACAAACTGCACGTTTCTCCAGCGAAGGACAGTCACCTCTGCGCGCAGCCTGGTTCTCCTGCAAGGACGCGGCCCCGGGTTCCTGCGGGCCTCTCGGGGGTGCAGGTGTTCTCCTGTCGCCACCCGGCACAGCCCTCAGCAACCACACGTCCCAGGGCTCACCCACCACCCCGGCTCCACAACGGGGAGCTCTGCGCTTCGGCACCTGGAGTGCTGGTGCCCGCCCCCACCGCCGTCTCCGATCCACAGGGCGGGATGGGGCTGAGGACTCCTGCAACGGAAGGGTGCGGTCACCCTTGCTGATTTCCAGGCCTCACTCGGTCAGTGGACACTGCTGCAGTGGCTTGCCGGCTCCTTCCACACGTCTGGACAGCTCGCGCCAGAAGCACTGATCCGCACGCCGCTGTGGCTGACAGCTTATCCTTCCTCCCGTCACACGTGGAAAGCTCTCCCGAACCACGCTCCTCTAGCAGTCTCCTGAAGCAGCGCTGCTTCCCTCCTGTCCCACTTTCCACAGCCACGGCCACCCTGCCCGTGGTCTGAGAGAGCGGCCGCCAACCTCTCACCGCCGTCCTCTTCCTCTCGGCTTCAGACAGTCAGCATCACTGCAGACGGCACCGAGGGTGTAAACTTTTTCACCTAATCAAAGACACACACACCTGCCCGCCCGAGCCGCGAGGGCCCCGGCCCAGAGGGAAGCGGCCGGCCTCTAGTCAGACTGCACCCTCCCCACAGGAGAAGCCCTCACTCCTTGAGGGAGTGATGAAACCACGATGACTGCCCCGACTGCCCCGACGGACCTGAGCCAGCCGTGAATGGCCAACTCCCTTCACCGCTCCACGAAGAAGTTAACGCTGCACCACCTCTGCACTCTCCAGGCTCTTCCAGCTCGGCACCGCCAGATCCAGGGGCTCGGCTGGACTCGGATGGGATGCAGTCCAGCCTTTCCCTGACCACGCTCGGGCAGCGATCGTGGCCCCATCGGACACTCTCAGTGAGACATACGAACCACCCGTGAGTAACTGGAATACGAGGAATGATCTGCCCGCGCGCAAGTCAGCCCAGATCCTCCCGTTCTTTCCTGCTCTGTGTGCCTGTCCTGTCTTTCCCTGTGGCCGCTCCTCACTGCCTGGTCCCCATGCTGGTCTGTGACGGGCCTGAAC
The DNA here is from genome assembly GCA_004363575.1 of Solenodon paradoxus. Classification (NCBI taxonomy): domain Eukaryota; kingdom Metazoa; phylum Chordata; class Mammalia; order Eulipotyphla; family Solenodontidae; genus Solenodon; species Solenodon paradoxus. The sequence goes on from RJWH01001183.1 coordinate 189,613, forward strand.
CAGGACAGAGCTAACGGCGCGTGCGACGGGCGCAAGCAGGAGGCCCTGGCGCCGTGCAGACACACAGGGCTGAGGGCGGACAGGCAGGTGCCCTGACTACCCGATTAGGCCTCCTGACTGTGATCTTTGAAAACAGTGTCACACCCTTAAAAAGTGAAATAGAATTCTTAAGAAACTTAAATATTACAGCAAATTTAAAAAAACAAAAAACAAAAAAAAACACAATAAGGCTGCATTTTTGCCAGGAATTTTCCTTTTTTCTTAAAACCAGAATCTCATCTGGTAAAACAGATTAGACATCTTTTAAGTATGAATGTGAGTTGTTGGTGAAAATCATTTATAAAAAAATTTCCCACATCAGACTTCCAAAGCAAATGATGACAGGAAGACTGCCGCTGAAGATGCCAAGCCCCGAAATTCAGCTCCTGTCTCAGGCCTGACAGATGAATGCCCAGGCGCCTGTCTCGCGGTGGGGCACTTCAGCTCTGCCGCTGATCACCTGAAAGCTGCAGGCCAAGGCTGGCTGGTCCGTCGGAAGCAAGTTGCTCCATTACACTGAGCCAGCAAAATTTTGAAAGAATAAATTATTAGTTGCAATACTACCCAATTACATTAATTGACCAAAGTGTCCATCCTAGAAGAGCTGCTGCTATTCATTCTCCGTCTTCGGGATTTTATTGGAAGAACTTCCTGCTTTCATTGTGATTGAAATAAGTGCTGAAAAGGGCTGTATGTCAAAAATGAATACGGCTCCTTGATTCTTTAAATTTAATTTAAAATACAGATTCACACACTAGAAGACTGGTGTTTGCATTTCATCCATTTTCAATTCCCAGGGAACACGTATGAAGCACCTCTGCACCTCAGTGCGACATCTTTACTGACTCTTCCGCTCCCCGACAGGCAGGCACTCTGTGCTCTCAACTGTTTGGCACACAGACAATGGTGAGCATGGCCGAACCACACACACAAGTGCCTGCTGCTTTAGCGAAATTAGAATTCAGTGAAGGTTATAAAAATATTAAACCTAACATCATATTACAGGAAGCGCAAGGATTTTTGAAGAGCCCATAATTTGACCACCTCACCTGCTGCGCCCGCTGGCAAACAGGGTTTGAACATTAATGGAAAACTCCCTCATAATTAAACTGCAGCATTGAAACAAGAAAGTCGACAACCATGAGCAGCTTACCACCACATCAGTTTTGGAAACTATCTACCCTAAAAATAGTTTCCCACTAGACAGTTTCAGAAAATAGATTTCATTTTGTAAAGCTAAACAAACAGGGAGACAAACAATTCATTAACTCAAAAAGTTCTATCTTCCCCGCATTTAAAATCTCAGGGAGGAAAATTCAATCTGCTCTTCTCCAGTCTCCATTTACGCGCCTATTTTGTTGAGGTCCAGATCCGAATCATTCACAACCGTCCCCGCAGATGCTATGTTTCGGGAGTGAGCGCCCGGCCACGACCCTGGGGCCCGCTGCTCCCGCGGCCCGGGCGGACTCTCAGAAGGGCTCTCTCAGAATGCCACGACGGGCATACTTGTCGAAAGGACAAAGGAAAGGACTCAATCTTCGCCTATGGGATCAGATTCCAAAGCACCCCCTTGGGAAGTCCACATATCTTTGTCCACTGACATAAAAAGTTGAGATTACGCTCGTTTCCAACCTTTACCACCTAAGTTTATAAAACACAGATTTAAGGCCCCAGTAAGTAATGTGCCACCTTCTGAAGAAACGACACAGCTGTCTGAAGTCTGGACTTCTGCGTCACAGAGGAAGACCCCTGAACGCCAGGTCCACCTGAAAGCCACGACGTGTCAAGGGGTGTGTCTGAATGCCACATGCTGGAGCACCTCACTCCCCGTCACAACCCTGATGTGTGTCTTTAAAGCTCAGTCCCTCAGGCCAGCCCATGACAACAACCTTCCCTGACCACCAGCACATCCCAGGGGCTCTCAGAAACGGAGAGCGAGAATGTCCTCGCCACATCGTCTCGGTCATGTGGTGACACTGTGTGGCAGCAGGGCAGTGCTGTGCGTGTCCTAACATGAATGTCCCAACAGCCTTTGTATGGAATTAGATTGGAGAGGTGCTAGCAGCTTTTCACTATAAAGCAAACGCAAACAAAGAAAAATACAAACTGCTTCTTAAAATTACAAAAGTTCACAGATTAATAAAACACGCAGAATTCATTTCTAAAAGGGCAACGCAAATGCATACAATCCATCTTCCACAGTCGAGTCTGTGTCATCACACTAGTGGTGGATGGCGCACTCGGTCACACTAGACCAGCGTGGGAATTCGCCGGAGAGAGAGACCACCCTCTCCACTGCAGAAACAAGAAAATCGAAAGAGTGGTCAATGGTTCTCTGTAGCTCCGTGAGGCGGTCTGTTAAGACAGAGCTGGGCTCCTGCTCAGGTCTCTGGGCCCCAGCGGGGTCTCTGCGAGGCAGCCCCAGCGTGGTGCACGCTCCTGCGGGGAGGAACACTGGCCGGTCACTCTGCACCGCAGTCTGCAGCTGACCCTCCTCCTAGGGGCAGTCACTCCCAAAGGAAGGAGACCCTAAATATCACCAAGATGTCACCCTGTAGCTGCATCTTAGTGGGACCCTGAGGAAAGGCTCAGGCTCTTTATCCCCAGACGGAAACGTGCAGTGAATGACACTGGGGCTCTTCGGCACGTGAAACAGAAACAAGGAGATGTCAGCCTGGAAACGCAACGACATCTGGCTTCAGCTGACACAGCTTAAGCATCAAGTATATACACGCCATAGGAAAACAAAGGCGCGGGTCGTCATGTGCAGACACAACTTGTCTCGCCGGGGAAGGCCTGAAAACACTCAGGGATTTGATCCTGCAACTGTGTTTTCCCCAAGTCCATGATGCTGTACATTTTACACTCGTGTGTAAGGGGCCACCCCTAACACTGCTAAGCAAGTTTAGTGGCACAAAACAGCCACTGGTCACAAGCGGAGATACCAGGCTTCAAATACCCGCCTGCCGCGCGCCATCCACTGCTCCCAGATGACCACACCCGCTCTCTGCACCTCACCTGTCATGTGAAAAGGAAGGCCACACCCACAGCATGGAGATGTTCCCTCAGCGGGTGCGTGATCAGGAATCAGAGTGAATGCCCAGGGCTAGTTGTTACTTAAAACAACCCTTCCTACAGTGGGAGAGAGTGCTCTGAAGAGACACACACACCCATGCACATTCGCACACTCACATACATGCGATACTGGAAAGCTCACCTACACTACATGTCACGGACCCCATATTTATTGTAAAAATTGGTCATTTTCATCTACCAACAACATTGCTCAAATATGACAGGGGCACAGAAAACATGAAGTCAACAAAGAAGGGAATTTAAGATTTCGCCGTCCTTGGTTTCAACAGAAAACCAGAAACCAAATGTCTCCAAAGGATGCAGACATGCCACCACCCTGATGCCTTCCTCTCCCCATGCTGCTGCTCAAAGTGTCTGGGCTTCAGAGTCAGACAGGAGGCCCACAGCTGGCTCTGTCGCTTCTAGCTTCTGGAGTCCACTGGTCTCAGAATAGAGATGATGACAAACTTCGTAAGGGCAGGGGATAGAGAATGTGTGTGGGTCCAGCACAGGAGCCCTCGTCACTGGCTGTGGCTACTAACCCATGCCCAGAGTCCAGACCAGGGCCAGTCATCTCAGAGAAGTGCCTGGCGGGACAGCTGGTGTGGGTGCACCAGAGCCCGACCAGGGGAGGCAGCGAGTGAAAGTCTGCAGATGTCAGGTAATGAAACAGCTTCTATCTTTCCAAAGAAGTGAGTCATTTTCTTTCAAGGCGTCAAATGAATCGCCAAACGGGTCACAATCAGATTCTGTCGTGGAAAACCAGCCAGGTGACCATTTTAAACCAGCAGTAGCTTCTAATGATGCAGAACCCTTCGTGACAGTCTCCTGATACTGAAAAAGCAGACCCACTGCGGCACAGCTCCCCAACAGATGCAAAAGGCATTCTGGAACCCAGCCGCCTCCCAAGCCAGCAGCGCACTCCATCAAGAGCGCACGCTGACATGCACACCCACCCCTCACACCGCCTTTGTTCTAAAACCAAGTCTCGATTTGGGCATTTCACCAGCATCTTTTCAAAAGTTGGACTTTGGAAAACACATGAACTCTGGGACAGAAGGGGAAAAACCTGCCACATAGGCACAAAACGTACACCCTTGAATACATTCCAATGTCCTCCGCCCTCATCCCCTTTAGCTTTTCACGATCAGTAAAACGCAGCTACCAATCACTGGAAATGACATGAGCTCAATGTCAGAAATTATTCAGCTTAAGTAAGAAAATAACTCCATTCAGCTTTCTCCCACAAAGTAAAATTAAGTTTGTTTAGCCCTTTTTATTTATTGCCAAAGGGCAAATTTAATTTCAAGGGAGCAAAAACCAAACTGGTTGTGAAGTCAAGTCTGAAGTTACTTTAATTTTGCTGTATCTATTAAGGCTTGAAGGCTGTAAGCATTAAACTGAAGGGACATTAACGATGGAAAAACAACACGTGAGTGGAACTGCTAAGCTTTCTAATTCGGGGCGGGGCGCCTCCTTTTTGCTGAACTGCAGTCTAGCTCCAGCACCCCACGGGCCGAGGGGCCCGCGACCCACCCTGTGCCCTCTGCTCGCAGGACTCACCAGAGACGTTGATCGAGGCCCCTGCATCAATGACCCCGCTGTTGGGCCTCACGCAGTACCTGCGCGGTGCTGTGGTCTTCACTTTGAAACACACGTTCCGGTCAGTCGGGTTGCCGAGCTTCAGATTGGTGGTGACAACGTCGGTGAAGGGCCCTGTGGAGACAGTGATGGCAGGTTGTGAGGAAAGTGTGCGCCCCTGACTGACCTATGGTCTGGGACCCGGAGGGAAACGGACTGTGCCTGAGGAGAGTCCACAACCGAAGCCCCCACGGACAGGGCAGAGGATGAAGGCCGAGCGCTGACCACGACGGTCACAGCGCACCGTGTTCTCGCCACACTGCTGGCACCAGCGCCACTGAGCACACAGCGCCCACCAGCACTCTGGCCCTGAGTCCAACTGATGACCGCTGCCGCTCACAGATGCAGAGATGCGTGACTTGCACGAGTGCGAACTCGTGACGGCTATGACCTGTGGGCAGGCAGCCTGAACCCGCGGGCAGTCCAGCCCCAGCACCTGCCAGACAGGCCTCTACAATAACCAGATGAGTCTGACAGAGGACACGGCCGGCGAGACCTGGTCTGAAATGACTACCCAGGGCAGCGCATAAGCGCGGCAGATGTCGGAAAGGCTGCGAGGTGCCAGCGGGCTGCACAGGGAACCTGCATCTGCAGCTGCTGCCAGAGGAGCGACTGGGCTGGGCTGCGGAGGCTGGGGTCCTGCTGGGCAGCCCACACCCAAGTCGCTTTCAGTTTTAACTGCATCAGCGATGGGGAAGACAGAAACAAGGCTCAGGCCCGGAGGGCGCGTTATTATTATTATTATTTATTCATGTTCTACTTTATTAGATTTTTTAATTAAAAAAAGTGAAACATGTTTCTTAAAATTGAGGTGGAAGAAGTTAATAAGCGCTTCCTGTGTCGAGGGAACAGCAGCCACAGGGAGACTGCCTCATCTAGGCTCCCGCATACAGGGGGCGGCTAACAAAAACGGAGTCTCTTTCCCATCGCTCTGAACCTGCTTTGACACGGACTGATCTACCTGCACACACCAGACCATGCTGACTAGGGCATCGCAGGGCGGGTGGAGCCTCGACACCTCAGCGCTTTTCAAACTGACCTCTTGTCGCCGGCGAATCAATGAGGAGACGGTGGCTCGTCTTCCGGCAGGCGCCCTCTTTACGCCTTTCTCCATTTTCAAGGGAAGGGGCAACGGCTGGGAGGCGTGCGCCTGCGTGTTCACGTAACGCTCCTCTCCCATCCCTGCTCCCACAGACATTGCAGTCTGTCCGGCACAGCGCCTCACTGGGAGGCCGCGCTCCCCAGGACGCGACGGCACCGTAGCAGCTCCCCCGTCCGGGCGCTGTGCCTGGCAAGTGTCAGTGCGCATGTGTACTCACACGCGCATCCGTTTTCACGGGTGCAGCACCGCGAGCAGAACTCAAATCGGCGTCGCTCTTTCCTCTAGAGGTGCTCAGGGCATGAAAAATCAATTCGATGTGGGATTAACTTAAATATAAATTAAGAAATCAATAATGATGAAAAGGCAGAAACGAAAAGGGACTCAATTCCAAAATCAAATAAACTAGTCCGTTCTGCTAAAAGCTTATTTTAAAAACGTGAATGTGCACCGAGGGGCTGAAGCGCGCTGGAGGGTGGGCCCAACAGACGAGCCGCGCGTCTGCCCCGGCGCTTTCGCTGCGAGCTGGGCCGAGCTGCAGAGAAACGCGCGGGATGCACACACGTCACTCAGCCACCAACTCCTGGCTCGCTGCGGCTGGAAGCCACACGGACCCCACTCCGACCTCGGGTGCCCACCTTCCTCCAGCCGGCGGCCAGGACACAGCCCTGGCCCGTGCGCGCGGCTGCTCCAGGACCGTCCAGGACCCTCCGGGGTGCAGGGCCGGTGGCTCAGTACTTGCGCGCTCCCTGCCCGCCGACTGTGTGCAAAGCTGCGGCGTCGCGGGGGTGCGTGCGCGCGTGAGACCCGCGAAGCTTTCCAGCACGGTGCGCCCACCCGGATTCCCCGTGAACCCGGGGCTGCTCACGCTGGTTGCGCAGCGCCGCGGTTCCTGAAATGCGCACGCGCGCCGGCTACGCCGCTGGCCGGCGGCAGGACTCGCAAGGTCCCCGCCGCACAGCACAGCAGCGACGCGGGGAGATGAACAGCCGGGCCGGACCTCCCGCGAGCGCTGCGTGGCGGCAGCCAGCCGGGCGGAGCCCGAGAAGCCGCTGGGCGCCACCTAGCGCCCTGACCATGGCGTCTGCACATCCGTCTGCGCAGGCGGCCGGGCCGGCGTGAAGCGGGAGCCCGACCCGACTGCGCCCGTCCTGGTCCTGGTCCTGGTCCTGGTCCTGGTCCTCGTCCTCGTCCTCGTCCTGGTCCTCGTCCTCGTCCTCGTGTCACGCTCTCGGCACTAAGGGAAAACAGAACCCCGGGAGCTGCGGCAGCTGGCCTCCCTGAGCCTGCTGAGTGGGGTGGGGTCAGCAGCAAAGGTCAAAGAAACAAAGACAAACCAAACACGACAGGTCTTCGGGGGTCAAAGAAAGCAAGTTCGCCCCAGACACGTGCGGCACAGGAGCCCCCAGGCCGCCGGCGCCCTGTCACCGGCCCGGCCTCACATGCAGCTGCCTCTCCAGAGCCCGTGTGAGCAGCACCAGCTGAGCAGCCGCAGCGGCGGGACGAGACGGGGACAGACAAAAAAGCGTCACACGGGACACGGGAAGCCTGGGGGAGCAGGACTCATAAACTCCAAGGCCTTAAAGACACACAGAGGCTCAAAATTCCCAGTTTCAATAGAAATCTGCCAAGAGCAGGAGAGCGGCTTCAGATCACAAGCAAACTGCTGAATCCGTAATGGCCCACAAACACCCCAAACACATCTCTCAGGTGCCCCGCGGATACCCGAGCAGAAGGCGGGGTGCCGGTCCGAAATCTGGAATACTGAACCGGCTTCCAACGCAAGTTTCCAGTCCCTTCCTCCCCTTCTCTCCTCATGAGTGTGACGGCGTCGTACATTCATTACTTGTTTATCCCTGACACTGACTTCCACAAGAATAAACCGAATTTAACTGTGACACTAAGATGTTTTCAGAAATCTCTCCAGTTACTCTATTATGTAACAATTTAAATAAGTGTCTCAACCTATTAAAAGACAGTGTTTGCAGTGACAAGCAGAATAAAATAAATATCCCAGGTTTCTCCCTCAACACTGAATCCTAGGGATTCATTGGGCTTACACAGATTTTATGTGTGAAAACTATACTGGAGGGAACTATACTGAAATCCATGCAAGCGAAAAACATCCTGGGGAACTAGCTACATCTCAGGAGTGAAAATCAAGACATTTTGTAAAAAATTGACCAATCCTCTTCTCCTTACCCCAGGAAATTTACTCTAAGGATTTTATTGAAAATAAATTCTATATTATTTGAATAATTACAGGAAATAAACCATGGTAGTGGTGCTCTCTCTCCCAGGTATTAATGAATGAGAGTATACAAAAACCTCAATAAAAATGATGTAAGGGTTTATGAGCATCATTCAGAACTTTACTAGTCACTTTCATTTCATAAAACTGCCATTTCCATTAAAGCATTATGCAAAAAATGGGATTTTACTATACCAACATGCATATTTATCACCAGTGAATTAAAACATTGCTTATGAAGTAGAGTCAATTTTAAAAATGATATCTCCCTCAAAAGTAGGCATTTTCTTTTAAGAAATGAAAAAAAAAAGATTTTGATATCTCTATTTTTAATCATTTTCCTTTTTAATCTTCTAATCCTTATTTTAAATAATGTTTATGTAAAACTAGAAACAAGGAACTAAGCACATTGGCACTAATGTGAGGTCAAAAAACAGCAGCGATTAGGATCAGGAATATCCTTCAACTTGTCTCTTCTTTCTAACAACTTGAGTAATGTTCTTTATGGCCTATGTTACACATATTTATCTGCGACAATTCTTTAAGTTGATAGATACTCTTGAAGAGCATTAACTAACGAGTATAATTCCTGGAATGCTCTAAAAGTTATTTAGATAAGGTAAGCACAGTAGTAACTATTTTCTTCACTGGGGCTTGCCTTGTCATTTTAAGTGTGTATTTTTAAGACAGTCAAAAGATCTAGAATTGACTTTAGACACCAAGTAATACAGTGTCAGCAAAAATATTTATAGTATTAGAAGTGAAAGGAGGAACTGTTAATATTTCAGTCTTACAAGAACCGTAAAATTAGAAAATGCTGGTCTAAAGGTCAAGGTAACTATCCTCCAAAATTCTCAACAAATAATAAGAAATCAGATTGCAGGTAAAAAGTTGATGAAAAGTTCATCAGAAATGGCTGGATAAACTTATTGATCAGGAATTACAAGAGCATCTTACGAAAAAGTATTCCATTAAATCTTTAAACATTTTATTGATCTGTACATAATACTCCTTTTCTGCAATCATTCATTCAGAGATCCAGAGAGAGAAAGACTAATAGAACTCTTTGAGGAATTACAAATCCCGTTTTTACGAAAGTCTAACTTAAGAGTTCGGACTCCAGTACCTGCGCTGTGGAAGACAGCCGTGAAAAGTCCAGGTCAACTCACAGCGCGATCTTAGCCTGACTGATGGCTCAAGCACATCACATCAGCCCGTCTGCAAATAGCAGGACAGACTTTTTAAGGGTTAAATATATTATTTAACTGATTCACCAATTTAATAGACACGTATATCTCACAAAAACTAAACCTCCTGGACAATAACGGAAGAAAATCTGGATAACCTTGGGGGACTGGCACGACACTGAAGGCATAATCCGTGGAGGCAACAACTGGTAGCAGGACACCATTAAATTTAAAGATGTCTGTTCTGCAAAGGACATAGTTCAGAGAACAGGAAGACAAGGAAGCCACAAACTAGGAGAAAACATCTGCAAAAAGCATATCTGATAAAAAACTGTCGTCCAAAACATACAAAGAATATTTAAAACTTGGCGCATCTGATGGAGCAGCAGTTAGGTTGACGGCCCAGTCCACATACATCCCAAGGTCCTGGGGCCAGTGGGAACCACCACGTAAAATGAAGTGCTTCCTCCTCCTCTCTCTCACAGCCTGCTCACCTTCATTCCTGCTGGAACCTTTCCTTAAAAAAACAAAAAACAAAAACACAACAAAACAAGAAAACAGTGGTAGCCAGAGGTTAGATGGGGAGGGAGATGGAATATGAGATGAGTTAGAGGATTTCGAGGTCAGTGAAACTATTCTGTATGATACAATCATGGTGGGTCCATGTCACCATACATTTTCAAAATCCACAGGATGCGGACCACGAATAGTGAACCCTGATGTAGATTGTACACTTCAGAACTAATGACCTGTTGACGTGAGATGTGAGCACACTGACCTTAAGGAATGTGCCCCCCCAGTGCTGGGTGCTGACCGTGGACGCCCCCCTCTGCTGGGTGCTGACTGTGAGAGGCTGTGTGAGCAGCATAAGGCTCATGAAACTCTCTATACTTCTTGCTCAATTTTACAGCAAAGATAAAATATGGCTAAATAATAAAGCATTTGTTTAAAAAGAGGAGAAAAAAGGATTTGGCTTTTTGTATTAATCCACTTCTTGCAGTCTTCTCCATTTCTGATAGTACATATTACCGAGATTCTGAGACACATGTTCGTGTACGTGTAGATGAAACAGAGCACATGAAGAAAGACACTTTGTTTTGCACAGAGATAGCGTCTCTTCCTTTACCTGGAGTTCACGAAGTTCTGATGTACAAACACGCACCTTCCTTTGTAACATGACCCTCATGCAGGGACGACTGAAGTCCCAACTAAGGCGCCACCACACCAGTTACACACCAAGTGCTGTGTGAGCTGTCAGAGCCCAGCTTTCCAGAAACACACTGAAGAGCTATTAGCCCACAACAGTCTCTTCTCACTCTGCAGAAAGAGATGCATTATTTTATATTCTTGCAAACACCATTTAGCTACAGTATCTCGCCTTTATTCAACGCCTCCAAACAACCAGTTACTGCATTTCACTTCAACTCTGAAAAGATCACCTTCTGGGCAGGTAATAATCTGTCTCCAGAAGCCTAGGACTGATGATGGGTTTGTAAAAGATAGTTCGCAGACGTGCACAGGAAGCGCGTGCTCAGGTGGGAGGGACGGACACATAGAGCAGATCTGCTGCACGTCTCGCAGACATCTTTAACTCACCCTCTGACAGGCTCTCTCACTAAAAGGTATCTTACTGCTCTCTGCTTTCCCTCCCCATCTGCAATGCACCAAACCTTACATTATTTCTGTTCTTGTTTATCCCCCTCCAGAATGGAAATGCCATGAAAACAGGGGCTCTTCTGGCCTTCTCATCCACTACTGATCATCGGCATGCAGAACACTTCCAGACCTAGAGCGGCACCCCTAAGTCCGCTGAGAGCACAAGTGAGCAGTGGGTGACAGCGGTTTTGTCTGCTGCACGCACCCACTTGTCCGCCATCCAGGCCTGGGAGAATCAGCTGTCCCACACGGCGTACCCCCTCTTCATCTTCAGCACAGGATTTACCACCACCCGGCATTCAAGCCCCCCGCCCCCGCCTGCTACCCCCCCGAGTGAACTTCCATGTGAGAGGAGTGTGTGTTGTCACTGTGTGTTGCCTGAGCTTCCGACAGTGACACACGCACAGGGACAGGGCTCAGTAAACGAGCGGCACGTTTTCAACAAAAAGACCGACTCCGTTCCCTGCACCTGCAGCCAGGGAGCCAGGACGAGTCAGCGCTGTCTCCACGCAGGCTGCAGGGAGTGGAAGCGGTCACAGTCAAGAATGCTTTCATCATCATTACTCTATGATCATTCTGGTCAAAGTTCTCCCCCCAAAATGAAAGAAAATAACAGAGTAACAGACTCAAAGAGAGTGACCTGTTAAATACCCATGGACTCAAGAGTCAGGACACTGGGAGGAGTTTATTACTGTTTTTTAATGTGTTTTCTTGATGGAATTGTTAAATCAATGATTTAGAAACAAAAATACAGCTTTGTAATCAATGTGTTTTTAATGGCAGACACTAGATTCCAATATTTTAGCAGAAAGCCTAACTGTGTAGCTCTTATTTTAAAATAACCACACATAAAGAACCCTATACGTGACACATAACTTCCTGAAGAAATCCTGGAATGCAAAGTGTTCCCCATTAATAAAGTAACCTCCCTGACATCTGCGGGAGACAGGCGACAACTGAGAAACACCGCCCCACTGAGTGAGAATCAACACGAGACGGCTCACGACCACACCTCGCAGTGCACACTCGAGGCCAGCGTGGCTGAAACGACCGTTCCAACCTGCAGGCTGTGCCCGCAATTCACTAGCTTCCCAGCGCCTTTGGAACAGAAGAAAGAAAAGCCCTTCTGCTAGCAACTCCACGGGTGGGAAAACTGGACCCCGAGACACGTTATTTTGGTGTAGAATTCAAGACATGACAGTAGGATGGAAGGCCTAAAATCAAAGCAGGAAAGCTACCCAAAAAGGGACGTGAAGCTGGACTGCAAAGGACAGTCTAGAAACTTAGCGAAGACACCTGCAGCTTAGCTAACAGGAAAGCAATTAGTATTCAAAAATATTTTTTAAAACTTATTAGTAATAAATGTGCCAAATTCTTATAAACGACACTACCCAACTGAAAAGAATGAACTAGATGTACATCTCAACGAAAGATGGGTCTCAAAACCATGCTAAGTGACACACATCATGACACTCAGCTAAGTAATAGAAAAAAATGGAAATAGTCCAAATTAAATTTCCATGGAGACCAAAGAAGTGAGGAGAATGAATGGGCAGATACAGAGTGCAGACATGTCTTCACACTGAGTGAAGTTTATTAAATGAAAGACTTAAAAACACGGGTAACAAATTATGAACATTTAGAGATTCTTTGCTTAGGTGTCTACTGTCTTCTCCATACCGTTTCGTATTTGAATTCCTGTCTTGTAAAGAAAGCCACCTGTGGTTTAGTAGCTGAGACGAGGTGGTCTTTCAGAGGAAGTTTCTTCCTGCCCAGAACGCCACACCCCTGCTTCTCACCTGAGGGGAGGAAACCACTGCTGCAAAATGCTCAGCCTGAGCAGCAACCTCCCTTTTCCCTCTGCCCTCCCACCTCCTCACCTTCGGCTCCACCCACGAGACGGACCAGGTGGAAGCAGGGCTTTGGTTGCCCACCCTCCCCGCCGTGGCTGCCTCGGACTCTGGCCTGGAAGGTCCAGCAGCTCTCAGGGCCAGTGTCCGTCCTTCAGACCTACTCTCCCCACACCAGCATGGCCTTTTAAAAGTAAAGTGCTTTCCAAAATCCTCCCTGGCTTCCCATCTCACTGCAACATCCTAAGTTCCTCTGGGGACTGTCTGCTGGGAAGAGTCCTCCCTCCTCAGGACCCCTCCCTCACACATCATTTGACACAGGCTCGAACTCCACTTTCAAGGAGGGCGCCTTCCCCAGTTGCAAACAGACCCACTCCCTAGCCCTGTGACCTGCATTTTCCCAAAACCCCGGCGAGCACCTACCGCACGTGGTGCCATATTAATCAGATTTCCTGAGTTTGGATTTGGCTTTCTCAGTGCCCCTCTTCCCCACTACAAGGTGAGGCCTGTTAGGCAAAGCTTCGCTCAAGTTCTTTCTAGCTCAGCGCCATCTTGGCACACAGGAGACAGGCTTCGGTGAGGGGCGCGGGGCGGCCCACGCGGTGCGCCGGGAAGACGGGAAGTCTCCGGCAGAGGCTGGCCCAGGTCTCTGGGACTGAGGTTTTGGAATGACAGATTTTACACTTAAAACGACTATCAAGTCACACTGACATTAGTTACCAGTGAATTGAAAGGGTCAGGTCCGATCTGACAACTTACATATGCTAACTCACTTGACCCCGCTAACATAAGCCAAGGTGAAGAATCTGAGACACAGAGACACGAATACTTTGTCCAGGGCACGTGACATTTAGGTGGCAGATACAGCATTCATATCCCAGGAGTTTGGCCTCAGAGTTCACCCTCTTAAATGTTGGGTTCTAGCCTGACTCTCACTGCACTGAATACCGTGTAAAGTTAACACAGACCGTCTCTGGCACACCCTGGGGCTCAGAGACTAAGCTGGTCGCTGGGGTGTGGGCCATGAGAAGTCCCAGGCCCGGGTGTGTGACTCGGTGATGGGAAAACCTGAAATGAATCAAGATGCTTCTTCCTCCTTTCCCATCCTTCCTTCACTACTTCATCTCTTCAAAAATTAAAATCAAAAAAGAAGAAAGAAAAAGGGGGGGGTGAGAGGAAATGAATGAAGTTGAGAAATGGGGTTAAATCTTATCAGCTTACTACTACATAACTTATAATAATTATCAGCATTTTAAAAGCTTACCATTCAAATAAAATTGTAAAAACTAATTCCTTTAACACGTTTGGCAATGAGTTTTGCATGAAAAACAGAAAGAAGAACATTAAAAATGTGCTACTAGGACAGCAGGCAAGCAGAAGGAAAAGGGGTTTCTGATCAAGGGCTCAGAACAGTGCCACTGACTCTGCCAGCGGTCCCACCAGAGGTCCCACCAGGGGTCCCACCATCAGCATCAACCAAAGAACGGGGGTGCACACTCAGGCCTACCTGAGAGTGTGTCTGAGTAGTTACTCTAAACAGTGTGGAAATATCATAGTTCTTCAAAATGGAAAATAAAAACTGAAACTTGGCTTTGTTTTGAAGTGTGGCCTGATTTTGAAAGACTTTAATGCTGGCCTAAGAATTCTGATCCCTAACCTGTAAGATTCAGGGACCAGTCAATGTTTTAAAATAAAGAAATTGCATGATTAAATTTCAACTGAGGAGAACTTAACTTACTCTGAAAATTGTATAAGGATAGTTTGAAGGGTAAGAAAAGTAGGGAGAATGAACTGTAGGGACAGAGCTGGACACGGGGCTACTGTGATAATTCTCAAGGGAGAGGAGGCCTTTACTCAGGATGTGGGGTGGGGGGTTTGAAAGAAGCAAGGGGAGGTCCAGGAGATGCCAGCTGATTAAAGTGGACTGACTAGAGGAGGCATTTGAATGAGGATATCGGATGTGCCCAGCCATTGCCAAGCCAATTCCCAAGATAAAGAAAACCCATTCAATGGTCACGAGAGGATAAATGGCAAATAATGAATGGCCTACGTGATAGCCAGCTAGCCAGACATGAGCAGATCACGCAGAAATGAAAAGATCTGCTGGAAGACACAGATTTTAACGTTTCCTGTGGAGAAGGCGGCATTACTTCTGTGAAAACAGGTTCATGGGGAGATGAGTGAGCCTGGGAGATGCTGGCATCCAGGAGATGACAAAGGTGGGCACTCAGCAGAAAGTCAAAGACAAATGGACAAGCGGACACAACTGGTGACCTGAGGAGGGTTCCTTGGAGGGGTGTCCTGCAAACTAAAAGAAAGGGGGGGATGGAAACCAGTCAGTGAGAGTCACTGCTTCCAAAAGTCAGCCGTGCAGGAGCCAGGGAATGCGGGGTCTTTTTAGGAAGGAGGGAAGTGTCTGGCAGGTCCACAGACATGCGGGCGCTGGAGAGAATCACGCAGAAGAGAAACGTGAGACACGGAGAGGTGACAGATGGAGCAGATACGGGAGGCGACAGGCGAGGAATGGGGCGAACTGGGGAGGAGGCGGGTCTGACTAAAATCAGAGGGGGAACAGGGAAAAAACCTAAGCGGTGACCACACCTGGTAAAAATTCTGAAATATTTCCGGAGAGCAATGTTTGTCTGAGTGCATCAGCCCGCACACAGCCTTTCTGACAGACCCCATGGTCCCGACCACAGAGCTGCTCCAGCATCTAATCTCCCTCTGCATTCCTCACCCCGCCCCCCGACTCATGAACTCCCTGAGACCTGCCAACTGCTGAGCCAAGTGCTACTGACAGGCTCCAGGGATATGTGACCTAAAAAGGTAAAGGTCTCGTGGGCCGACAGAAGGAAGTCAAGCAACCGACAGCCCACTGCGCTACGTGTGGGCAGATGCAGAGCAGGCGGTGCGAGCGGGGCGGGGGGGGTGCCAGGCAAGGCCCTGCGCCAGCCTCGCGGGAGGAGGATGGGCTGTTCTGACACGTGAAGGAACAGGTGCGGGAGGCTGGTTACCAGAAGGGTCGGTGGGAGCACAGGTGTGAGGACGAGAGAGGGCTCGACAGAAGGCCAGTTCAGCGGCAATTACAGGCGTCCCGATGGCTCAGGCGGCTGAGATGCTGGGGTGGGGACCACGTAAAGCCCAAGGACCCGGGTTCACCATCAGGAAAGCCAAAGTGAAAAATGAAACAAATAAAAATCCTTCTTCTTCCTCTCGCTCTTTAAAAAACAACAAAACACCACAGGTTACTGGAATCGCGAGGCAGCCACAGAGGGAACCAGAGACAAGGGGCAGGTGGGAGCCATGGGCGCTGAGTCTGAGTCCTCATTCAACCTGGGTACCACTCAACAGAGAGATGAAGAGGAGGAGGTCTGGAGAAAAGGGGAGGGAGTGGGGAAGAGGACTTTGAGGAGCGCTGCATTTGAGCACCTGCAGCTCTACTCCTGGGTCTGGAAAATGGTGTTAGAAGGAGAGGGGGATGGGGGCGGAGAGGGGGGACAAGGGGAGAAGGGAAGGCCATGACCTCAGCACACTGACAGGACTCCAGGAGGAGCGGGTACAAGTGCCTGGTGGGTGGAAGCAGCCAGAAGAGGGCAACTGGAGGCAAAGGGGTGTCAAGAAGCAGACGGCTGGAGCAGGGGCGCCAGCAGAGAGCACCTGCAGTGAAGAAAAGGCATCTGCAGCAGTGGCAGTGCTGAAACTAGGTCCCCCTGCGGGAGTGGGCGGTGGGGAGCAGACGAGGTGGAGGAGGGAAGCGGGGAGCAGCTGGAGGACGGCTCCGCTCAACCTTCGGCGGAGACACCTGCAAGCGAGACGCCCAGGCTGCGCTGCCTACAGGAAAAGAACACACTTGCTTTGACGGGGAGGCAATCTGGGCATTCGATAAAAAACAGATACCACCACCAAATGACTCAATAAACTAACCAAGCTTGCTCTGGACTGCTCCAGATGATGCTCATGTTTCTTCCACCGCTCTGCTCCGAGCAAGAGCAGAGGTCAATGAGGCGGCCAGGGCCAGGGCCAGGGCCAGGGCAAGCCTCCTGGCCCGCATCGGGCGCTCTGAGTGAGGGTCTGCAGGTTCCGGAGCGCTCTGGCTTTCCTTCATCCAATTAGTAAAGCAGTGTCTGACTTTAAAAAGGTCAAAAAGCACGGATTTAGATTTTCAGAGCAGTCCATCAGGATACACTGATATGCCAACAAATCAATGCAACCAACAGAATGAAGAATTCAAATAAGCCTCCACAAGGACAAACCTTTGGTTTTTCAGCAAATCGCTTTTATCGTTAATTACGTATGCTTTTATTTCAAATGGTCATACCAGATGTTGAAAGGATGACCAAGTTCAGGCTTGCAGCCCTTCTCTGGGGTTACTAGGTGCAGAAAACAACAATCAGAAAAGAACATAATCTATTGGTCACTGGCGGAAAATGAAGAAGTCAACCTATAGCTGATACTCTACCAGGAAAATAAAGCACTGGGTATGTGAAACACACAAAAGATGCAGATGAAACACAATTTGCAAAATGTATCAAATTCAAAGTGACACAGAAAAACTGGATGCAGTGTCTCCAGAATACTCAGGAGGCGAGCCTGGAACAGGAACAGGGCCGAGCTGACTGTTTGGACGCCCACCCACGCCAAGTGCCGGGTCTCCGTCCTCTGTCCTCCGTGTCTTTCCATCTCTCCTCATCGACTGACACCGCCTTCACTCCTGCCTTCTCAAGGAGTTCAAGACCCTGCACGGCCCGTCACAAGCAGGAAACAAAGCTGGGGGGCAGAGCGCCCGGGAGTGCCAGCAAGCAGAGGACCCCAGTCTGTGGCCCAGTCCTAGAATCTCTGGGCCACGTGCCCATGCTCATTCTGTCAAGTCCCGAGTCCGACGACACTGGCTGTTTGGGCAGGCTCCGCGCCATTCTTCTTTCTTCTTCTAAACGATGCAAGCAGAACGCTTTCATTAAAAACCGAAATGGGGGGTGGGGACAAGGGGTGGCGGAGCCCACTGGAATGGTGAGAACACTGGTGATGTGGTGGAGGGCAGGGTGTGCAGACAAATGTCCGAAGAATGGGGAAACTGCACAACGAGTTTATTTTGATCAGTAAAATAAAGTCACTCCAATGAAATACTTAAAAAAACAACTGAACCTACAGTTCCCAGTTAACTCAGAACCATCACTTGTGACGACGGTCAGAGGAAACGGAGGACTGTGAGTAGAGCGGGTGGTCAGAAAGGAGGGCACAGCGATGGCACAGGCATGGCATTTGTTACGCTGATAAGTGAACGACACGATCAGGGGTGAGTTAGGACACACACTCTTGAATTGCTACGAAGATTTGTAAGTCAGTCACCCTACTGTCCCAGAACGACGTGCACGTCATGGAAGAGGCACCAGGGAGGCTACACGAGATCAGTGACAGCCAAGGCCTCTCCTGGCTCGGCCCACCCTCTCCTGTCCCCGGCCCAGCCCTCTTTCTACCCTCTGCCTCCATTCCTGCTGTCCCCGTCGTCCCAGCCCTCCTTTCACCTTCAGGACAAGAGGACAGATCGGAAAATCTAGGGCCCCCCCACTCACCACTCTCCCACGGGTCTCCCCAGGGAAGAAACAGAGCCTGTGTAACAACGAAGAGGGGCTTTGTGGGAGACCAGGGCGTGGCTCATATCCCGGCTCCACAACCCAGGCTGGGTAACATGGTGCCCTGAGTCGTGATAACCTGGATGTCCTGACTACATCGCTTCCTAGGACTGTGCTCAGCTCTGTCAGAAAACGCCGCCGACACAGTTTAAGCTCGCCAGCCACACGCCTCGAATGTCACCTCCCTGTGAGATCCAGCCCTGAAGCCTAAGAACGCTTCTTCTGAGCGTCCGTGGGGGACAGCTCAGCTTCCCCTCTGCACATTCTCCCTTCTCTCCCCACGACTCAGGCTGGGAATCTGAAGGGCCAGCTTCCTCCCAGTCCCCAAGCCAACAGTGGCTGCCCCTGGGCGCTCAGCAGGAGGTGGGGGAACCCACCACTCCATCCTCACCATGCTGTCACCCACCAGACAAGGGGCCTCAGTGCAAGGAGACCCTCAAAGGGTCAGCAGTGGTGGAAGAGGAAACCCTAGTCAATCCCAATGGGACAATCAGCTGTCACACACACAGGCATTATGCCAGAGACGCCTCCAGCCCCTTCAGCCTGACTGAGAGCCAGGATGTCACCAGCCGAGGGAAGGGAGCCTCCTACCGCACCCCTCATACAGAGACGCAGACCTCTGTGACCCCTGCATCTTCTTCAACAAGCATGGAATCTGAGTTATGTACTAACCTGCCCTCTGGACAGGGCCTGTCAGGGACACTCAGGACCACAGGCTTTGCAGTCCCACTTGTAATTTATGGCAGCACCACGAAGGTCACTTATTTCAGACATTCCTATCTTGAAAAGTAACCATGACAGCCTTCCTAATCTCCACTTCAGAAATGTGCAAACCCGTGCGATCCCCATCACACACAGGTCCCGCCTATCCCCGAAGTCTCAGGGCAAAGGGCGAGTTACTTGACAGTTGACGTTTTCCAAACACACAGACGCGTTCACCACCACGAAATCTGACATAAAAAGGTAAAGAGTCCCAGTAAATGGAAGAATGCCTTGGAGTCAATACGAACTTTAAAAAAAATATATTAATGGATTCTCTTTTAAAACGCCACAAATAATTCCTAATTAATTTATATAAGAAACCTGACAGCTGCTGACACTTCCTTAATAACTATAAATTCTCTGCCTCCCTGGCCTCAAGATGAACGAATCCCTTAATGAATTTCATCCTAAAGAGCTGATGGCGCTCACCCTGGTGGGGTAGTGGTTAGGTGCACCGTCTCCAGCTAAGCAAAATCCACATGCATCTTTAGGATCAGGGTGCACAGCCTGGGGCCAAAGGGAACAACGTAGACGTACAAATGAAAATAATAATAATTTTAAAATGCGTCTTTCTCCTCTCTCCTCCTGCCTGCTTACCTACTCAACTTCGTTCCCATCTGCACCTTTCCTTAAAAAGAAAGAAAGAAAGAAGGAAAAGAAAGCAGAGTTACAATGACAGAGGAAAGAAATGGGCTTGGTGCTAGACCAACCTAGGTTAGTACCGGCACCACCAGTCACCATTTTGGCTGGTGTCCTCCAGGGACAAGCTACGAGCACTGAGAACGTCCTCTCTGCTCACAGGGCTGTGGTCTGGGTGAAATCAGGTAAGAACATCAAACGCCTCGCACCACCCTTGAGTCTGTGGACCATCTTCTGGAGATGTTCATTCTGCCCTTATTTCTTCTTCCCCTCGCACTGCCAAGTGATGCCAACACCACGAAGGTCACCGCTCTTACTCCAGACCCAAACCACCGGTGAGTGGGCCCACACTGTGCCCCCGGAAATATGCCCTAGCTCGCCAAGCCCACCTTTCTATTCCCCTCCTTCCTACCCCCCTGAGTGCCCTTCAGCCTTCTTCACAGAACACAAGGTCGTCCGAGTGGCTCCAAGCCACATCACAAGCAATTCAAATGGAGATAAACTGTCCAAATGTCCATATTCCACTGTCTTAAAGGGCCCCCCAAAGACAGTCTCAGCTCCCCCAGAGTTGTACTTCCAGACCCCGCTGCCCAGAGGCTAAGGCTGCAGGAGCTGCCTGCATCTCAGTGCAGAGAAAGGGCACCAAGGGAAATCCTAAAGGGTGAGTCAAAACCTGACTGAACCCTTCTGGAAGCACAGGGAAATGCTAGGAAGACACTTACACAGCGTCACAGTTTCGTGTGATTAACGCTCAAAAGTCGTTTTTGAAAGGCACTGAGACTTTCCTGGCGGAACTGAGCCACTCGCAGTGACTCCTTCCCGGACCAAGGGGGAAACCCCTAAAGCACATTCAGGAACTCCTTCCAGACATCAGTAGCTTCTGCTGAACAACACATTTAACATTTTGAAAAACAGATCCTCTAGAGATGCTATTTGCCACACTGACTTTTTAAAAAGTAATCTGAAAAAGACTGTCAAGTTTGGTAACTTTGTTTCCCTAACAAAGCTCTTTCAACAACTCTTGCTCCTGTGAAGCCAGCAGCCTGGGACTGTCACGCAAAGACGTGAAAGAACGCGAGTCTACTGAGCCAGGGCCAAAGCCATCCTGCAGTGCTGAGGATGCCTGAAAGGGTCCCAGACGACAGAAAACCAGTGCCAGCCCCGAACCAGGCCCAAAGGTGACGCAGCTTTGTTTCTAACGCAGCCCCAGGCACCCCACAGCCGAAGGCTTTACTGTGCTTCCTTAAAGACACTCGATGGGGCCGCATCTTGACTGCCGGACTCAGCACCCTCTGTGCTCGTCTCTCTTGCCATCTTGCTGAAAGCTGTGCCCGTTTGTTCCCAACCATGGCCGCCCTTCAGACAGCTAGTCCTTCTGACACACACAAACAGGGGTAGTCTCAGGCACGAAGTAACCCCTTATGTAAAAACTTCAGGTTTCAGGTTCTAAAAATGAAGCCTTGGGAAGTATCTGAGTGATAACCAATGCAGCTTACTCCCTAATTCCTCTCCAGAGCTTCAACCACTTCGCAGTATCGACGGGGTCAAAGCCTCAGGATTCTGTCTTCAGCACCGCAAGGAAACATGCTATCCTTTTAATAAACAGCAGGTCACGTTAACAAGGTGGAAGAGTTCATCTCACTGATTTAGTAAGAATCAGTTCAGACTATCTCAGACGCTGGGGCACCGGGCAAGCCTGACGTACGTGCACGTGCGTCCGTGAGCACCACCATGGTCCGCACGCGAGCACCAGGCCAAGGACGGGCCCTTATTTTGTGTGAAGAGCTAACTGCCTCGCTCTGATGGAGCAGCAACTGGGTCCCCGGCCTCTGGCCAGCGCAGTGCACGGACCCCAAGGACCAAGGTTCACATCAGGGGAGGGGGAAGAGGGGAACCCAGATGCATAAGGAATCAAATGAATAAAGCGCTTCTTCCTCCCCCCTTTTCCTAACTGCTCGCCTTCATTCCTGCCTGCACCTCTCTTTCTTTTAAAAAAACAAAACGATAAAGAAAAGTGAATGGATAAAGTTGAGTTCCACTTCTTGTTCCTAAAAAAGAACAGCAGAGCTAAATACTTGTATGAATGAAGTCTTAAGTTTGAGCAAAGTTTAGTAAGTTTAATGTCACTTGCTTTTGATGAGTAAGCTGGTTAATAATTAAATAAAGGAAGATAATCTCTTCAGGATGGATTTAGGCTGCAGCCATAAAGACACTTTGTTGTGCTATAAGAGAGCCTGCATCACGTGCCAGGAAACGTTAAGGAAATCAGTGTGCAGCACAGCTGAAGAATCAATGCAGTACTTAGCATCTGAAACATAATTACCGCACTGAACTGACAGGATCTGTTTTTCAGCGTCCTAAACCACCTTAAGTCTCACATTCATTTGGGGGGTAAACTGATTCCAGGCACGCTGTCCTGACACCCGTCTCTCATCGAAGCGCCCCCAGGAGCAGGCGATGAGTCCACCAGCCCACGGAGTGACCCAGCCTGATGGCACCACTGACCAAGGGTAGGACACAGACTTCCTCAGAAGGTCATCGGTTCCATCTCCGAATACAGCAAAGGCAAATGAACCCACAGTGGGTTTCGGTGTCACTAACCAGGTCACGAAGCTGGTTCTCAGCAAGTGGTAGTGTCATGGGGTGGAGGGCTGGAGGAGACGGCACTGCTAGGAGGTGAAGGAGGGTTAAAAATCTTGGACAACGACCAAAAAAAAGACAAGAGGTACTATTTACCAGGATGGAATCTGATGGGAGGGGAAGGAGAGGAGGAACAAAGAAGAGACACAAAATGCCCTGAAAGTGACTCATTCAGGAAGCGCGCTGAGCAGGGCAGCGAGCAGGCCGAGGACGGGGAAGGATGGCTCAGGCCTTGGCCTTTGCTGCCCGGCACAGCGAACAGTAGACGCAAGCACTCTTCTACGTGAATGCAAACAAGGATTAAAACTCAGGTCCTCAGCCGCTCTGGTCAGCCTAGTGTTCAGACCACTACGTGGAGGCCAGTGCAGTCCCGGGCACAACCGCCATCGCAGAAAGCTCTGCGGGGACAACGCTGGTCGACCGTCACTCCGATTTGTTTCTCACAAAGATGACAGAAATGTGAATAAACTGGATACTTTCACCCCCCCGCCACTCTCCCCAATAAAGGGAATTAGGTCTTGGAAAAGCGATACTAACAGAAAAAGCGACAAGGCATAGGCCACATCTCACAGCTTCGCAAAAACCCTTAACTCCATCAGAAAGGTGCCCTCGGTCCCAAAGAGCGCCTCCTGGTTGACCCCGCAGACGCGGCTTTCGGAGGCCAGCGGGCCCCTGCGCCACCACGCCGCTAGGCCTTCTCTAAGACCGCACGGGGCCACACTAAGGCTGCTCCCTCTTCTTCTGGGGCCTCTCGAGCCCAGCATAAGCACCCAAGTGTCGAGGACGGACAAGAAGCCAATGTGTACGATGTCGAATCCTCTCAGGCTGCACTTCCAAGACGATGACTTTTCCCTTCTGGAGGACAGGCATTTTAAGCATCACCTTCTTAAGCTGGTTGGCTTCTATGCTGATTCCTCTAAGTGGCCAACCAAGGGGGATCAATCATGGAAGGACCAGCTGGGAAGCAGTACAGCTTGAACTTGGACACCGGCTGCCTGCAGCCTGGCACCTCAGAAGACCTGACACCTGTCTACTCACCAACCTCATCTCCTACTTTGCCCCAAGCCCCCGATAAGTGTTCTTTGTCACTCATTCCCAACCTAAGAAATCCAGTCCTTTGAGCTACGCGCCCCCGAACATGGATTTCCTCGGCCTGACGCTCCCCACCCAGTTCTCCTTTTAGCTTGCTTCCATTCAGCCATTACACTCAGCTCAAATGACACCTCTTTCGGGAGCTGACCTCCTTAGTGCTCCCAAAGCACCCGGATGACCTTATATCCTTGCACTGCCATGGCTGATTCTGCAGACTAAAGTACGGGGGTGGGCGCTGAGGGAAAAGGGGCACACAAGTGGTGTCACCAAGCAGCTCTGATACCTGACGCAGGGAGCAGCGCTCAGCAAATGTTTGTGGACACAACACGTGTGCCAGCGCTCAGGAGTGGCCAAACCAGACGCCGCAGGTACAGAACTTCCGACAAGTCAAGTGGAAACCACTGCCGTCAACATTCGCGTCAGTCCCTGGACTGCTCTCCTGGGCTGGCTCCCCTCAGGGAAGGCGATGAGAACGTCCTGCAAACTAAAACGCACTGTCACCAAACAACAACCCACATGCAGTTTTTGCAGGAAGTTTTGGTTTTGCTTTTGTTTCATTTTAACTGGAAAGCCTTCCGCTCTTCATACACTTGGAATCATTTCAGATGGCTAACCTGGCGAGCAAAGTGGCCACCGCAGCTCTGGAGCCTGTCCCCAAGGTCAGACCTCATGGACAGGTACCTGAGCGCCAACGCCTGGGTTCAAAGGTGCCATCTGCCAACTGGGTAACTGGGCAATTTACCCTACACCACTTCCGGCCAGCACAAATAGACTGGGCACCTCTGCCCAGCATTCACTCCACGAATCAGCTGAGCACCTGCTAGGCCAAGGGCTGGGCAGCCCCTGGGGACAGAGGCTAAAGTCCAGTCCTCCTGGTGCGCCCTGTGCTTTGGTCAACTGCCTCTGGTACAAGAGCCGTCCACAGGCATCCCGAGGACCAGGTTGGCGCCTCTGGTGGGGGAGAGCGACAAAGTTGCACAACTAAACAAAAAAATGAAGCCCTGCATGGCCGCCTTCTCTCCTGCCTGCACCTGGCCTTTGAGAAAGAAAACAGAAGTGGAGGGAAAAGAAAGTATACTCAGCCCTTCCCCGCTTGCTGCCCTCACCACACCGTGTCCGGGGATCAGAAGACACGGGCTGCGGGCAGGGCCTGGCCGCCCTGGGGGCCGTGTCTCTCCAGAGCCCAGCACGTGCCCGTGGCGGCTAACAACGTGAGGACGGGCTAGTCGCACCGGGTCCCCGGGGTCCCAGCGCGTCACAGGGCGGGGACGGGGGGGGGCGCCCCCACCGCAAAGGGCCCGCGGGCCGGCGGCACGTGCGCACCGGCCGCAGGCAGCTCCGGGCAGGCGCCCGCCCGCGGCCTCCCGGCGCCGCAGACGCGAGCGACGGCAGGCGGAGCCGGCGGGGAGCCGTCGGCCGCGGCCCGTCACCGGCCCGCCGCGGCCCCTTCCATTCATTTGTGGACAGAGACGGGCGGCCCGGGCGGGCCCGGACGCGCGGCGGCGGCGGCGGGAGGCTCGCGCGGGCCCAGGACGCGGCGGCGGCGGCCTCGGCGCTCACCTCGGAACTTGAGCTCGTGCTGCGGCTCGAGGCTCAGGACCTGCTCCACCTTCGCCATGGCGCGCGGCGGCGGCGGCGCCCGAGAGGTCGCCTGAGGGGGCCGGAGCGCTGCGTCCCCTTTAAACGCCGAGGGTCGCGCGGGGCGCGGGGGGGGCGGCCGACGCGGTGCAGGCGCAGGGGCGGAGGGCGAGGGCGAGGCCGCGGAGCCCAGGAGCGCACGCACGCACGCACGCAGCACGCACGGACGCACGCACGCACGCACGCAGCACGCACGCAGCAGGCAGGCCGGCTCGGGGCCCTTTGCGGGCGGTACGCAGGCGCGGCGCCGGCGGTGGAGGCGGGGCTCGCGCGGCCGGGGGCGGGGCTCATGCGGCCCGGGGCGGGACTGGCCCGGGAACCGGTCTGTTTGTTTATTCAGGACCCAGGGCTGCGTTACGCACTTTGTTGAATAATAATAATTAACGAGCATAAGCTCCCGCTGTACTATAGTTTATGGAGTGTCAGGTACTAACAGAAACTGAATTAATAATGAAAGTGCTACTTATTCTTTTACAAACTTGTTATGAGTCAGTGATAGTTGCCAGGCACAGTGATGCCTCGGAAACAATACACAGAAATATAATAAGCTACCAATTATTGCTTGTTTATGCTGTGCCACTCTGCTGCACGCTTTCAATAGCAGCAGCCACTGTAATGAATACAAGCTACTCTACATGAAATGTTTATTCCGTAGCAAGCCATGAGCTGCAGTCTTTACTAACAGCTGCAACAAATATTTGGAAATACAATCATCAGAAAAACTGACCCAGTTAACTAACCTCCCGCTAGAGCCATGTGGAGAGACAGCTTTGAATAAATAACCACACAAATAAATTACATGATTAAAAATCTCTGGCAGTCCAATCTGCTTTGCCTGGCAAGAAGGGAAACTGCATCGTTATTACCATTTAAATCGCATTTAATTATATGATATTTACTTTGTAAAATGTATGTTCTTAATAGGCTCCTAAACATACATCGATAGATGAAACAAACACAGCAAATTGTTAAACAGTTCGACTTGATGAGGCAAAATATATGAATATTCTTTGTACTCTTCTTTCCATTTGTCTGTGTCTGTATATTTGAAATTGTACATAATAAAGGTTGGGTGTTTTTTTTTTTAAGATAATCTTTGTCTTTTAGCTAGAGCATTTGGCCCATTTACACTTGTTATATTTACTGATCCATCTGGATTTATTTCTACTACTTTTGTGCTTTCTACCTGTCACGTCTTTTTTTTGGGTGTTTTTTTTTTTCCCCTCTTCTTTCTTGCTTCTTTCAGGTTGACTTTTTTCCCATTCCACGTTTCTTCTTCTACACTCTGCTTCTATAGTTTTAGTGACTACCCTAGAAATGTTGACGTGGAGGCTTAACTAATACAAAGTCTACTTTTAAATATCTTTGCCCACCCCTATATTCATGCCTTAATTGTAGCATATTTTAAGTTTAATCTTTTCCTTTTTAACCTCATGAGATGAGTGTTTTATACAATGTTAATTTAAACTCAGTCAGAACATTATTAATCTATTTGCTTATATTTCCTTCCTGAATCTAACAACTGGCATCACTTGGTGCCTAAGGCACATCCTTTAAATCCTATTTCAGTGACAGATGTTGGGACCAACACTGTTTTTGTTCCTGTGAAAACGACTGCATTCGGGCCTTGTTCTGGAAAGCATTCTGGCTGCCATTCTAGACAGTGCTTCTCAGCGTTGTGGACACTGGTTCGCAGCTGCCCTCCTCATTCTGGAAGTTTCAGATAAACTCCTCCTCATTCCCTGCAAGATGACATGCTTTTCCCCCTGGGGCTGGGCAGCTCCCTGTTTTACCACAATATATCTTTTTACTGTTTGTCTTAATCTTTGGTTGCTGAAACATAATAGCATAGACTGGGTGGCTTAATAACAATAAATTTTTTTTTCTTACCACTCTGGAGGCTGGAAAGTCCAACAGCAAAGCACCAGCAGATTCTGGGAGATTCTCTCGGAAAAGGACCCTGATGCTGATCCTAAAGGCTGTGCCCTCTTGACGAAATCCCCTCCCAGTCTGCCCCGCCTGCAAACGCTGTCACATTGGACATTAAGTTTCAGCATCTGAATTTTGGGAAGAATACAAGGGTTCAGTCTATCGCTTTTATCCTGCTTGAATTCTCCAGGCTTTTTAAATTTGTCAATTGGTATCTTGTATCATTCTGGAAAATTCTCATACATTAAAAAAAAAAAAATTAGTGTGGTAAAGTACACAAAAAATTGATCATTTTAACCATTTTAAGTGCACATGAATTCCATTCACTTTACTGTGCGACCATCTATTTCCAGAACCGTTTTCATCTTGCAAAACTAGAAGTCTGTACCCATGAAATCCTAACTCCCCATTCCACTCCCATCTGCCCCTCGTAGCACCATTCGCTTTCTGTCTCCCGCAAGTTGACTATTCTCGGCTCCTCACTCAAGTGCCATCACACAGTATCTGTCCTTTAGTGTCTGGCTTATTTCCACTTTCCATACCATCTTCCAGGCTCATCCACGTTGGAGCTTGAGTGGCAATATCTCTTTTAAATATCACCTCAGTCCCATCCTCTCCCTCATTCCTCTGGAAATCTCACGGGTAGATGATTCAATCCATGTTTTTCAAACTGCAGGCTGTTTCCCAAGAATGACTTATAAAGTCAAGGTGGTCGATTGTCCCAGAACTGAGAAAAAAGGCAAATAGAAATGATGGGAGGATCTTAGCTTAATTCATGAGGCTTTTGCTTCTGTCGTGTTTATCAATGCACCTGCAACATCTATGCAGTGAGTCACCAGTAAAGTGTGGCTGTCACTGTGGGTCATGGCAAAGGAGAAGGACTGGAGGCGACAGAACACGAAGACACTCTCATACTATTTTCCACGCTTCTTAGCTCTCTGTCTTAAGTTGCCCCTATTTCCTGAGACAAAATGGGATGGGATTTTGTCCCCCTCAGCAGGCCGGGCCCAGAGCAACTCAACCGTCCCCTTTGCCCCGTGTAACAGACGGTCCTGGTTCCTTAAAAACGAATCAGAACGGACTGTCGGGAACTAGGAAAACAAACAAAGTGGGAACAGTGGTCAGTGCAGTCATGTCTTAATCTCAGCTTTATTCTGGATATTTCTTCACATCTTTTGTCCAGGTACTATGGCTGTTGATAAACCTGCTCCAGGAGTTTTCTCTTCCATTGTGGCCTAGTCTCCAAGTTCCACCTGTGTCTGCGTATCCAGGTGATCATATTCACAGGCTGTCATTGATCCAGCCGCCCCGCCCCCAGCGCCAGGTGAGGGTCTCAGTGTGGGCCGCCACCGCGGACGCGGGCACTCAGTGGCACCGGCCAGGTCAGCTCCGCCAGGGCAGTCCATGTTCTAGGGCCCAGGCAGAACGCCCATGCCCGCTGCTCTGCGGACACTTCACTCTGACATCCCGTGTTTTGCCCACGTGCTTTCTCACATGGAGGCTTCGGGGAACAGAACTTTCTCCATGGGAGCTCAGGATTCAAAAACCAGATGGCGGTGCAGGGGTGAGGGTGGGGGGAGTGGGAGGGAGCGGGGGAAGGGGCATTGCCTTTTCTAAACTAGTCTCAGAAGTCACACAGGGTCACACGTCCTCTGCTGCATCCTATTCTGTGAGGCCTGCCCAGGTTCAAAGTGAGGGGACAGAGCCCCTCCAACCTGCTGGGAGGCTGGCTAGGTCTGAGAAGAAGAGCACACGGGGTAGGAAACGGAGCTTGAGCACTTGCAGAATAGCACACCTGCCACACCCGAGCTGCAAGTTGCCCCTCCACACAGGATCTGTCTTGGAGTCTGTCCAGGACAGGCACCTGCAAACCTTTGGGCAGGCCATATGGTGCTCATGATCCCTGGGGCAAACGTCCTTTTCCCTCACTCTGAAGCTGGGAGCATTTTTGGGGGTCTCTGACCTTTGGCTTCCTTCCTAGAAGCCCCGAAGACTGAGAAAGTCACACTGTTGTCCGCAGACCTCAGCAGTTTTCCAGGACAAAGCCAGCTCCAGGCGCCCGCACGGCTCTGAGGATTCCGTGTTCTGTCTCTGCTGGGTGTCAGTCCAGTCCATACCGGCTCACCAGTGCCTGTAGGGCACTTGGTCCAAAAGCTCGTGAGCTGTGTGATTTGGGGGGGCCTTCAGAATATCTGACCCTTCATACTTTGTCAAAGGAACACAGGGGCCATCAAAGAGCTACAGTGGCCCAAACTGGGACATTCAAGCAACAACTGTAAATGGCACAGTCCTGCATTATCACCGGAGTAGAAAATATATACCCACGAGTCCACACTGATAGAAACGATTGAGTAGAAAAGACAGAAGTGTCTTTAGTGCCTGGTGGCTCAGGCACTAAATCAGCTGGGGTGTGGACCATGGAAATCCCAAGGACCTGGGTTCATGACCCAGGCTGGGAGAACAACACAAATAAATAAAAGTCTCCCTCCACTCCCCTACCCTCCCCTCCTGTCCCCTGCCTTCCCCGCCCCTTCCTAGAAAAAAATTTCGAGTTATTTATGTTACCTGATCCTCGATCAGGGAGGTAGAACATAACTTCATGTCCCTTAACGGTTTTTGCTTGGTTACTTCCTTCCAAAGAACACAGTGGGCAGGTGGCAAAATATAACCGCATCAGAGGGATCAGGCAGTCATCAGCAAGTCATGTTGAGGTGTGACCCTGATGTGATGTGATGAGAAGGGTGCATCACCTCTGTGGTCTTCTCCCTAAAAGCCTACCCCCCACACCCCACCTAATCATCAGAAAGACAGCAGCAAAACCACTGAGTAGCGTTCATCAAATTGTCAAGGTCACCAGGAAAGTCAGGCATGCCCTGGTGGAGCAGCAGTTGTGTCACTTGTCTCCGAAGGAGCGCAGGCCACACAGTCCTGGGCTCAAGTCCCGGGTCTGCGGGCGAACAACCAGTGTGAACAACTAAAATTAAAAAAAAGTAAATGAGTAAAGTGCTCCCTCCTCCTCTTCCTGCCTACCTGCCTACCTGCCTTCATGGCTGCACCGGTCCTTTAAAGAAAAAGCTAAAGTCAGGCAGATAGGACAACTCCATGTCATTTGGTGTCTTGGAAGGGATCTTGGAACAGAAAAAGGACGTCATGAAAACTAAGGACGTGTATAAAATATGGACTTGAGTTAGAAAGAGCAGATTCATCGCCTTCATTCTGGTTCATTGGCCATGACAAGCGTGCCCTACTAATGCAAGACGCTTACAACAGGGCCACGGGTGTGAACACGTGAAGCTCTAATCTCTTGGTAATTTCTTTGTCACTTCAAAAGTATTCGAGGATGCAAAGCTTGCTAACAACATTGGGATTCAATTGTCAGCCTGTCCAGGGTCCTCTGTGGGGCAAACTGATTACTACTCTCGGGCACGCAGATGCTTGGATCAAGCAGAAAATGTAACACTGGACCCCATGGGGAAAGTGGATGGCTTTACTGAACTGGTAGGACCGTCTTCACCCCGTTTCCTCCTATGTAAATGCCACCAGCCCTGGCTGTTCCAGTCCCGTCCATCCTTCCTGGCTTCACTTACTCACCTGAGCAGCGTTCCCTTGGAACTGCGTGAACATCTCACAGTGGATGGATTAGTCTTGGCTACAAACGACCTCACTGTCTAGTCAGGGGGAGCTAAAGAAAAAAACACTAAAACAGACTCAGTGATAAATACTAAAACACATGAGAAGAAAGCTACAGAGAGACAAAGAACTTTACTCTGGAAGCTAAGAGAAAACTTAAAAGTTCAAAGGGATTAGTGAATGGTCTTGGGAAAAAATAGTAAGAAAGATCTTACTCTACAGAAAAGAGAAGGCTAGGTTCTCCAAATGGAGGAATAGTGTGTTCAAAGGTCCTGGGGTACGTACCTACAAGAATATGCTGGGGGAAGTCAAGGAGTGTTACTGCTGCTCACATTTATTTAGCTCCTGCTCTGTGTCAGGCAGTACATTAGTATTTGTGCTCATCTTGTTTCTGCCACAAATTATCCACGGCTTGTGACTTTAAATAGCACATTTAGTGTGTTACAGATATGGAGGTCAGAAGTCCAAAATCGGGTGCTGTGAGGCTGAATCAAGATGTTGTCAGGCTACATTCCATTTGGAGGCTCTGGGGAAACCCGTTTCTTGTCATTTCCATCCTCTAAAGTTGGCCACATTCCTTGGCTCGGGGTCCCTTCCTCTGTCTTCAAATTCTACCTCACAACATCTTTGTTCTTCTCTCTTTTGGATTTCTGCTCCATCCTACTAAGTGTTTTCCTGTGTACCAGACACTGCGCTGTTGCATTAGTGTGTTTATCTCATTCCTCACAATGTTGAGGGACCATTTGTCCCCACTTCATCTCTGAATACACCAAGACCCTGAGGGATGGGCGGACTTCTGCTATGTCTAGATTTTATCCTTGGATTCCCATCATTTGTATACACAGAGTCACACGAGCAAATGCATTGCATTTAAATAACTTTTTTTTTTTAAAGGTTTAGGTCAGGAGTGAAGGTGAGTAGTCAGGCAGGAAGGGAAAGGAGGAAGAATCATTTATTTATTTGATTTAGTTGTCCATCTTGGTTGTTTCTCCCCAGCCCTGGGGCGCGAACCTGGGTCCTTGGGATGGACGTGGACTTGTCTGTTTGGCAGCCAGGACGCACCAAATAACACTTATTTTGCAATAATTTTCAATTTACAGAGAAGTCGCAGATGTTATACAGTCTGTCCATCCCTCACCCACTTTTCCCAGGGTTACCATTTGGCCTCATTTTATGTGATTGTCACCAATATGGGGACATTGTCATTAGCTCTGCTCAGACTGCTTTTGGATATCACCCGTTTTCCATTGATGGCTGTTTCCTGTTTCAGGATCCAGGGGTACCCCTGGCATTTAGCACATGATTTTTCACAGAGTCCCCCGGAGCTGACTGGAGAATGGAGCATGCCGACTCCCCCAGGCCAGGTGCCACCCACTAGGTGCCACATCTGCTGGGAGCGGTTATTCACGGAGGCAGAAACATTCTTTTCTCTGGTCCAGATGAGGAAACTGAGGCATAGCACAAGGAGGTCCAAATGTTCCCAAGAGGAGAAGCTGGACCTGGAGGATGAGGACTTGGATGAAATAGACCACGGGGTGGGGCAGGGGCTCAGGGGTGGTGGCCGTGGTGAGGGAGGTGGAGGCAGCCGCAAGGACCCCAGGGCCCTGCCACAGGCCCTTTGCATGCACCGCCCTGCTCCTGCGAGCAGGCCCTTCCCGCTGCTCCTTGCTGTGACTGCCTCCCCCGGTCAGCCGCCTTCCACACTCCGCGGGCCAGGCTCGGGCCCAGGAGACACGGCACACAGGGGAGCATGGGACTTGGGAAGGGCTCTGAAGGACACAGTAGGCCGGGAATGCCGTGGACCGGGTGGCTGTGTGAGGGTGTGAGCTGGCCCGAGTTCAGCTACCATTTCCTTGTAGCATACTTGCCAACAGGGCTGCCTTATCTGTGCCCTTTTATTTTTCAAGGACAGGTACAGGCAGGATTGCAGGCAGGAAGGCAGGAAGAGAGAGGAGGAAGACACAACCCTGCATGTGATTTAGCTGTCCATCCTGGCTGCGAACCCGGTCCTCAGGAGGAACACGGGCTGCGTGCCTGTCTGTGTCTTCGTCTGGGTCTGTGGCCCCTCTAGCAAGCAAGCTGGCCGGCGATCGTCTCTGGTTTGACACCCTGCCTCCAGTGCCCAGCAGGGGACTGATAACTGATAATCCAGGGTCCCCAGGCCTGGAAGGTTGAGGCCAGCTTGTCAAAACTCTGCAGACCCAGCAGCTCAGAACTGGCACGGATGGGGGCTGCATTTTTGTGTTTTTGCAAAATGGGGTGCC
This sequence comes from Solenodon paradoxus, assembly GCA_004363575.1. Taxonomy (NCBI): domain Eukaryota; kingdom Metazoa; phylum Chordata; class Mammalia; order Eulipotyphla; family Solenodontidae; genus Solenodon; species Solenodon paradoxus. The sequence continues at coordinate 222,635 of RJWH01001183.1, forward strand.
CCTACATGCACTAACCGGGGCTCCTCCGGTCTCAGCAGGAGCACCTGGGAGGGGCTGCCTGATGACTGGAGGGCCTCTGAGGATGGTTTGGGGGCCCAGAGGATGCATGCTTCTGCCTTTCTCCCCGCTCTCTCCCACACCCACAACAACCTCGGTTCTTCCTTCCTGACTGTGAGTGATCGGGGGTGGATTCTGAGTCCCCATCTCCTTGCCTGGCATGTAAAAGGCGCTCAATAAATGTTTGATGAATGAAGGAAATAATGTAATTAAGAATTGGGGTGGGGGGCAGGGGAGAGTCTTTTCATTCCTTAGGACGTGTCCCCAAGCACCCAGAAGGCCACATTTGCATACAAATAAATGATATTCTAATTACAATCATTCGTATTGATTTATTAAGCGGATCCCCAAAGGATCTCTAGAAGATAATTGGATTCCACGCTCCTTTGGGGGAAGGAGCCTATTTACCTCGCTGTCCCCAGGCAGCGTGAGGCAGGAGGCTGCTGGCTGAATGTTTCATGAGGCAGAGTCTGGTCTTCCTGTGGGGCTCAGAGGGTCCCCGACCCCTCTCACTGCCCGTGTTCCCGCCTGGAGGACAGGTGCCATCATTGTGTGCGGCAAACCCTGGCTCCCGCCCTGGCGGATTTCCAGGCTGCGACGCTCGTTTCCGGAGGGGCACACGGGTTCCACGCCGGGGACCACGGGACCAGATGCGCAGACCCCTGTCTCCCGTCCAGCCGGACCGCCGGGGACTAGGAGCCGGGAGTGTTAGGCCTTGCTCTGTCACCCGTCCCCTTCTCCCCCAGCCACCCTAAAGGGCTTCTAAGTGACAGAAGTACATTCAGAAACACGTAGGCCACGGTGAGGGAAGGTGTCCTCAGGGGATTGCTACTGATCAGACGGACTCTGTGCTGGTTCTGGGAATGCAGCTTCCAGTCCTCCATCCCCACTGTCTTTCTGACCCATCGCCCACCCGGCCAGGCCAACCAAGCGGAGACAGTGCCGCCGCTGCCGCTGCTGTTGGCGTCAGAGGAGGTTGCTTGACCTGGGAGCACAGGGGTGGGAATCGCGGCTGCTGGGGAGGCAGGGAGAGAGGACACTGCGGGAGAGGAGGGATGGAGCACTTCAAACTCCACTTTCTCCACTTCCATTTTCTTGCTCCCCACTCCCAAGAATGCTAGGGCCATGGCTTCCCAAGTGACTGTCATGACTGCCTTTTGGGGGTGCCTCCCTTGGCCCTGGGTCTTGAACCTGGTCCCCCCACTCTCACAGCCCCCAAGGGGGGGCTGACCGTGCTGCTTATGCCTGGGGGGAACCCACAGAAGGCCATGACTACACATAGGACAAAGGTAGGGTCTCAGGGAGCCCAAGACCTTGCAGTGACCCGTCATATCTGGCGGCCAAGCTCCCCGTCTCGCTCATCATCATCGGGTGCAGTCTGGGCCACAACCTGTCCTCCCAGCTTGTGACTCACTAGGTGTGTGACCTCGGGCAAGTCAGGAAGAGGCTGGGGACGCCCTCCAGCCGAAGACCCCGGGCGCCTGCAGGGGAGGGAGCTGTGGTCGGTGGGGGTGCTGCTCGATGCCCGGGCAAGGGCGGCCCTCGCGACAGGTGTCAGGTCAGACTTGGAGGGTTCGCTGTGTGCTGGGAGGCTGGGAGAGGCTCCCAGATGGGGGACTTTGCCCTGGGTGAGGGGCACAGGGCGGGCAGGGTGCAGGGAGGGCAGACAGTGGGGAGACAGAGCCAGCAGCTGTGCCCACGAAGCAAGCCCGCAGCGGGGAGAGCAGGGATGGGGAGGTTTGGCTGCCTGGGCGGCTTGGACACTGTTCTCTTTCAAGAGAGGAAGGCGGGCCTGCGGGGAGGCAGGAGCCAGGGAGGGAGGGCGATTTTTTTTTTTTTTTTTTTAATTAAAGGGAAGGTGCAGCAGGAATGAAGGCGAGCAGGAGGGCAGGCAGGGAGAGGAGGAAGCACTTTATTTTCATTTAGCTTTCCCTCCTGGTTGTTCCCCCCGCCCCGGTTCTTAAACCAGAGTCTTCGGGATGGATAGGACTGTGCCTGGTGAACTGAACTGCTAGGCCACCAGGGTGACCAAAGACATGTTACTTATTTAGTTGTGTAATTCTGGTTTTTCTCTCCTCTTGGGCGTTATGTGGTCCACACCCCAGCCAGCTCAGTCGCCTGAGCCACAAGGGCCGCCCAGGGCAGCGCTCTTGTGCCGTCTGGGCTCCGGATGACACTGCTGCGTCCTGTGTACGTCTTACACCCTGGTCACGGAGTGGCCCGTGTGATACTGGTGTCCATGTGAGCAGGGGAGAGGACCCAGAGCTGACCTGAGGCCAGGGGCCGCCTTTCCGCTCCGCCTGTCTGTGCCTCGCTTTCCGCATCTGTGGGGTGGAGGCCAGTGAAGGCTTCTGCCTCTTGGGCTTGGGGGCGATTCCGTGAGACGGAAGTGACACTCGGCGCACCCTCTGGAGAATATCGGCCGGGAGACAAGGGCCCGCGGTCTCCACTCCTGAGGCCCCGCAGATCTGACTGTGGGCGCTGCGTTTGCTCCTGGGCACTTTAAAAAAAAAATTTTTTTTTAAATCATAATTTTATGGTTTCTTCTGTTTACAAAGCTGTATTCATTCTAGGAGACTGAAGCTGCATCTCCGTCTGCGAGCACGCCACGCCTCACAGGAGTCCTCTGTCCGCTCTTCTCTCTCCTTAGCTGGGGCGGGTGTGGTTAGGTTCTGACTGGTTTCCCCTTTTGTTTTCTTCTTTGCTTTTTCTCTGGAGATGCATTTTGAGGTTACCCTGAGGTTAGCATTCAGAATTCTATATTTCCTATTTGCCTTTGAAAGCAGGTTAGTCTTCCACTCGGTCTAGCCATCCCTATTTTTATTCTCTTCTCCTCCTTCTGCCTTCACTGTTTTTAAGTGGGGTTTCTTTAGACTTTATAGAATATTCGTTAGTATTTTTTGTGGAGCTGGCTTTGTGGTGATGCATTCCTTTAACTTTTGCTTATCAGAAATGCTTGCTATCACTCCTTCAGTTCTGAATGATAATCTCACAGGGTGGAGTGTCCTCTGCTGCAAGTCCTTTTCTTTCATCACTTTGACTATATCATGACGTTCCCTTCTGGCCGGTAGAGTTTCAGTTGAGAAATCCGCTGACAGTCATATGGGGATGCCTCACGTTTTTCTCTAGCTGCTTTTAAGATTCTTTCTTTATCTTGTATTTGACATTTTGATGACAATATATCTAAGTGTAGGTCTGTCTGGGTTTCTTTTATTAGCAACAATTTGAGCTTCCTGGGCCCGGTGGCTGCTTCATTCTGCAGGTTAAGGAATTTCTCAGCTACTATTTCTTCAAATAGTTTCTGCCCCCTTTTCTCTATCCTCTCCCCTTCTGGGACCCCTAAGATGCAAATGTTGTTCCTTTTGATGTTATCCCAGAGGTCACAAATGCTGTCTTCATTTCTTTTCATTCTTTTCTCTCTCGGCTGGTCTGCCTGAGTGCCTTCCCCTGCCCTGTCCTCCAGCTCACTGATCCCATTGGAGGCTTCATCATCCTACTTGTCTCTCCATCGAGTTCTTTAGTTCAGCTGTCATGGTCTTCATTTCTGCACATCTTGCTTCATTTCTTCTTTTTTGTTGTTCTGTTTCTCCTCCTCTGCTGCTTTCTTGATTTCCATGAACATGTTGGTAACGGCCGCCCTGAATTCATGCTCAGGCAGTTTGCACGTGTCCGTTGTAGTCGGATTTTCCCCTGGGGTTTTAATTGGGTCCATCATTTCACGTACATTTCCCTGTGTCTTCGTTCCATCTGGCATTCTGTTTATGTGTCTGTGGGTTAGGAGTCCCTGCAGTGATGGCCTTGTGTGGGGCACCAACTTGCCCCGGAGAAGCCCGGATCTTGGTTTGGACACTGGGAATTCTTGAGCTGTGTGTCGTCACCACTGGTTGGATTTGTTGAGATTTTAGGTGGACGCTGCGTTGGGATCTGAGAGCTCAGCCTATGGGGCTGCAGTGTGTGTGGGGACGCAGAGCCGCCCCAGCGTCCCAGCTCTGACCGGTACCCACCAGCTTGTCGCTGGTCCAGTCAGCAACCAGGCTGCAGTTCTGCCTCCATCAGACCCTGAAGGTCCCCTTCTTCTGGGACCCTCCCCGTCCTTTAAGCCTGGCGGTGGACGTCGTGCTCAGTCCTGCGGCTCCAGAGCAAAGTGGGAGGGGGTGGGGATCCCCCCAGCTGCCTTCTAGTTATGGCGGGTGCCCTGTGTAATCTTCCAATTTTCCTTCGAGGGGCTCCCACTCAGACCACTGGGGACCTGGTCCTTCTTCTGCCTTGTCAAGACCCTCTCCCCTGGGGCTCCATGTCCTGGTCCCGCTGGGCAGGCTCCCTACTGCTCTCAGAGCCACGTGTGGGAGACTCAGTTCTTCCAGTGGTTCCACCCGTGGCTGCTTTTTCCCAGAGGCTGGAGCCCCCCGTCGGAATGCGAGATGCAGCTGTGACCCGACATCTTGCCCAGCCATGTGGTGCTGACCGCTGCTGCTGAGTCTGCAGCCCCCGGGCAGCCCTCCCGCCGCGTGTGCCTGAAGAGCATGATGTCAGGCTGTTCTGTGGGGAGGGGATTCCACGGGTCCTTCCAGGTCGCGTCTTGACCATCTGCCCCGGCCGTGGGTACTTCGAGAAGTAAACCTCCCTCACCTCAAACACAACACGTCCTGCCAGTGAGGCCTTCAGCCTGGCTCTTCACCTTCAGTTTGTAACCATGAAGACAGGTCTCTCCCCCAACCTTTGGTGTTATTTAATAGAAAGCACGTTCATTGTATCTTATTCTGTGACAATTAGAACCCGGGGACTGTGCTAACAGCCCTCTGTGACCTCCTCCTCTGGGAAAGGCATCGCGGAAGAAACTTCCCCCCACCTTTGTCTCTCAGAAGATGAATTCCCTCCCGGGGCCCTCATTTCCAGGTGTGGTGCTAAGGCTGGCTGGGTGATAGGCAGCCTGGAACTCTGCACTGAGCTTCCAGTTCTCAGTCCTCCCTGTGTGAGAGGGGGCGCTGTGCAGGGCCGGGTGTCTAACCTTTGACAATTCAGAGACTCAGAGAGGCTGGATTTGCTTCTAAAAGCAGGTCCTGGGGAGGGGGAGGAGGAAGGCAGGGGCGAGGAGAGAAGGGGAGGGGAGGGGAGAGGAGGGGAGGAGAGGGGAGAGAGGAGAGAAGGGGAAGGGACAGGCTACGCTGTCTCTGCCCAGTGTCTTCCGTGCTATTTTCGGCACCTGCCCCCGCACCTGTCCTCGTCCATGTCCACCTTCTCTTTCCTCTAAGCCTCCGTTTGTCCTGTGCGACCCCTCTGACCCCGTGTTATTTTCGGGCAGCTGAGGCTAAAGGAACCTTTTGCCTTTTTCTCATTTCACTTTCTTCATTTTTCAGTGTGTGTGTGTGCACGCACAGGCATGTGTAGGTGTGTTAAAAACACAACTACAACACTGGGGAAAAGTTAAGACACGTTTCATGGTTTTCAGGTCGTCGCAGACATTCAACGAAGCTCTCACGAAGCTGCGGCACCGGACACGCGTGGTTCCCGCAGGCAGCCGGGGCTCGGGCAGAGTGGCCTCTATCACCGGTGCGATCAGTAACATTGATGCCTCTAACCTGACCGCCTGCCATCATCGGGGGCTCACAGGCGCCCCAAGGGCTCGGCATCATCATTTAGCAAACAGAACCAGGCACGGCTGGCTCGCAGGAGGCAGCCAAAGTGAGACATTCACTGACTCAGCACAACGCCGTGTCTTCTGGCTGCCCTTGGAGCCCCTCTGCAAAGTGAGCCAAGTCGTTCATCGGAGGATACCCAGGTTAATGCGATTTCATCCCACTTTCTAAATTTTTAAATTTTTTTAAAGAAAAGGTGCAGGCAAGAATGAAGGCAAGCAGGCAGAGAGGGGGATGAAACACTTTATTTTTATTTAGTTGTTCACACTGGTTGTTTCTCCCTGAACCCAGCGGTGTGTGGCCTGCGCTCCTACGGAGGCGACTGACCCAACTGCTGCTCCACCAGGGGGTGCCTCACTCCACTTCTGGAAATGCATTCTCTGAGATTTCTGGATCACTTAAACCTGCAGCCCACTGCATTCCAGCTAATGCCCAAGAGCCATTGCCATTGCAGGTGGCGAGTCTCCTCCTGCCCTGGAGGGCCTGTGCTTTTGAGCGGTGGGGAACCTGATATGCATGCCGACTGTAAGAGCTTCAAAACCTGATGTCCTTTCAGCACCCACCAGTGTCAACAGGCCATGTATCAAAACTGTTGCTTGGCCACCGTGTTCCCTTCTCTTAGGACAGTCAGAAATGCCGGGGCGGGCGCAGTAGCAATTTAAGAACAGGGGAAGAAACCCACAGGGATCCTACTTCTCTCACTTCGGGTTCCCACATTTGAAATAGGAAATATAAAAATAAATTGGAGGTGTGCCCTGGTGGCTCAGGCATTAAAGTGGCGGCTGGGCCGCGGACCATGGAAAGCCCAGGGACCCCGGTTCCAGACCTAGAGGGGAGGTGGGGGTGGTGGAAACAACCAGAACTATATAAATAAATAAATAAATGGCTTTCTCCTTCTCGCCCTTTCTTTCTTAAAAGAAAAATAAATACATTTGAGCAAAATATTCTTGGTGGGCTATTTTATGGCTCAGTGGCCTGGTATAAACCACTGGCAGATTCAGACAACAGATCGCCTAGCTGGTAAATAAAGCATTTCTGTCACCGCCGCGGCCTCTGCTCGGTTGTTTGTTTGAAGCCCGCTGTGTGACATGCACATCGTGCAAATAAACAGTGCAAGGACGTGGCCCGCCCCCATGCAGCTAACTGAAACTCCAGTGTTGATGACAGTGCAGCCCTGGGTGGCTTCTGTGCCCTAGTACCTGCACTCGCCTCAAGTTTACAGGCGCAGTCCGACAGTTTTCTTAAAAACGCCCTTTTCCTAGTGGAGGGGCGCTTAGGAGTTTTCCATTATGCTTTTCCCCTGGTTTACTCAACAGGGGCCTGAAGGGAGCCCCACGGAGATTACTAGTGAAGAGAACACTGCGACCCTCTTGCCCTGGCCCCGCTCCTTTAACAGAGATCTGTGGCTCCTAGGACTTCATGCAAACGTCTTCTAAGGTGGTCTTGGCATTCTTACATCGTTTCCTGGATAGAGGCAAGGTTGTGCTAAAAACGAAAAATCTAAGTGACCAGAGGTCTGATGAACAAATAACAAAGTGCCACATTGCGACACGGTGTCAGCTTGTAAAGGGTGGTCCCCCTTTTCTTCTCTTTACCAGCTAACAGCTGCGGCCCTCAGCAAGGGTCTGAAGAGAGGAGCTACCTTCGAGCTGCTGGTAGATACCTTCTAGAAGGCTGACGTGTCAGCAGCGACGTTTTCAGTGCAGAGTCAGGTTTTTGGTGACTTTTATTATAAGCCACATATCTGAAAATTTGAAGACTTTGCATTTTATAATTTACTGTTAATGGAAATCTAGCTCTTAAATTCTCATGGAAGAAAAATCTTCAGTAAAAATAATGGTTGCTTGCAAACCCGAGTCCATGACTTAGTTTTTGATGGGCTCTAAGCAAGCAGGCAAGTGCTTATGGAAAAATGAAGTTGTTTTGTGTCTGCATTTACAACATGCTTATTTCAGGTGTGTGCTAATTTGTGTCCTCTTCTTGGCCTAAGTTATTCCTTTTCTTCGTGTCTGTAAATGAGACTGGCTTCCATGAGAGCACTCACATTTGACAGGTTACAGACTGATATTCTTCTTCTGACATAAACACAGAGTCGATGCTCCCTTCTCTTTGTTCTAAAAGATCGAGGGCAGCCTGAGAAGAGCGGGATCACATATCGAAACAAACGTCTACTGGCGTGCTCTGGGGGACTCCCCGGGTGGTCGGCCGCCCGGGCTGGAAGAGTGCAGCGCTATCCCAAGCACCTGGGCTGGCATCACGGGCCGGGGGAACAACCGAGATGAGGAAAAACAGTGCTTCCTCCTTCTCTGCCTGCCTGCCTGCACCTTTCCTGAAGGGAAAAAAAGACAAAAGAATGTCTTTTGTGGCACATTCATAATGCCAAAAAGAATCTGGAAACAATCCAAAGCCTACCAACAGAGAATGCACAGGTAAATAGTGGTTTAGTCACACAAGAGAACACTCGAGAGCGGGGAGAATGGAGGCAAAGACTATATGCTATGTTGAACGAAAGAAGCCACACCCCAGGGTATGTACATCGGACTCCATATGTTAAGTATGTAAAGTTCAAAACCAGGCAACACAAATCTGATGTTAGAAAACAGGATAAGCCCTGGTGGTGTGTGGTTAGGGCCGCTGCCTCTGACCAAGCGCAGTCCACACATGTCCCAAGGACCTGAGTTCAATCCCAGGGGCCAGGGGAACCACCAAGATGTAACTGAAATAAAACAGTGAATGGAAATGCTTCTTCCTCCTCCTTTCCTGCCTGCCTGCCTACTCGCCTCCTTTCTTGCCTGTACCTTTCCTTTAAAAAACCAAACCAAACCAGAGTCTATGTGAGTGTCCGCTAATCAGCTACGTGTGTTATATCGGTCTCTCGCCAAAATAGTCAGGGTGGTAGGCTCTCTTATCAGCAGCCCGTTTCACAGGCGAAGGCACAGAACTCAGAGAGGTTAAAGACCTTGTCTGGGGTCACACAGCCTAGGGAGGAGCTCAGCTGCCACTCCAACCCGAACCAACCTGTCCCTCTGCTCTCTGGTTCCCGCATTTGAGCACGGTGGCCCTCGACACAGAATCCAAGACAAACAGAACTCTGGGTGAGGGCAATAGTCCTTGGCAGGGAATGGGCAGTCCCGAGGGATGCCAGGGTTAGAGTCCACACGAGGATGGAAACCCCCAAATCACCAGAGTGGGTGTCAAGCCTTTCTCCCCCAGACCACGGCACCTCGCTGTTCCTTCCTTTGGGGAGCAGACCGTTACGGAGCCGGGTGGGCTGCCTCCCACACGGTCCCCGACTTCGCTAGACAAGGACACGGTGGGGAGGAGGAACTGGGTAAGAAGATGCAGGGTGATGGGGAGGCCGGGCCAGCTGACACAGTGCCTCACACTCACCACACGACGGCCGGCACGCGCTGGAACTTCTGTTTTCAAGATTTACTGGAAATGACTTTAGGATACTTGGTTACGAAAAATGCCTCATGACTCATAGCACAGAGAAACCACTTGAAAGGCAAATACATATATTTGAAAACATAATAGCATTTTATTAACAAAATGTTTATACTCTTGACAACACAGCAAATTGTGCAGTGGTTTAGCCTGTGACATTCCATGCAAGCGTCTTCTAGAACATCTAAGCTAAAATGAGACAGCTGGAAAGTATGCCAGATCCAGCACTTTTTCGAACAATCTCCTGCCCGTGTAAGTGCAAAAGCATCTCACGACAAGTCAGAGGACCTAGTTTCCTTGCCAGCATTTGCCAACAGTACAGACGTCACGTGGTTGGAGAGACCTGGGTCTGGCCCAAGGCTAAGAATGCAAACACGAAGGCTTCCAACATCCACGGCAGCTCAGTAAACCGTCATCACAAACGTCCACCACAGGTGGCCGGCGACGCGGGCGCACCGAAGCGGGGCTGCAGGTGTGGGCTTCGCCGAGGCCGCGGAGCGGCCTGAGCCGTAAGCCATGGCCTTCCGTCCTTTCTTTCCTTGTTCCTAATCCACGCTGTTACAGAAGGCACAGTCATCGTAACTCTTCGCATCAGGCCTGAGGAGGCCTGTCACTGCCGGGGCCAAGAGCTGCTGGTGCGACGGGGTAGCTTGTCGTGTTTTCTAAATGTCTAGGTTCATCTTCGCAGCGGCTTCTCTTCAAGCCCGGAGACCTGGCTTTTCACCTCCTTTAGCAAATGCTCGTAGAAACTAGCGCAGTTCTGACACCCGAACGCCCTCGCCACCAATGGCAGAGCTTTTCAGAGCCGGTGTTGTCCGTGGAAAGCAGTTCTCCGCCTGAGTTACCTCTCCATCTTCTGACGCTGTGGCTGCGCCTGGCCTCCACTCCGGGCGGCAAGTTGTCGCCGGCTGGTGACCTGTGTCTTTAAGGGAGAGCCCGGCGACAGAGGAGAGAAGGGAAATAAGGCAAGAAGTCTGCTTCGACCAGACAGAAGGCAAGAAGGCAAGACGTCAGTTCTTAGGAAGGCTCGAGGCATGACTGACGACCCAGATAAGTGAAGGGATGAAAGAGGGGGCAGGGCGAATGCAAAACAACAAACCACCATCAACCATTTTCTCGGGGGTGACTGAGTTCTGTCTACGCAATACAATGAAGGACTTAAAAACAGAGCCACCAATCAGTGGCACCCCCCCGCCCTGAATGGCCCAGTTGGCCCAGTTACCACGCACACTCTGTCACTCTGTGCGAAAGCTTCAAAAGCCACGCTGTCTGTCGTCTCTGATGTAAACGGAGCGGGGCCACACAAAGCCCCGTGCTCCACATCCTTCGGGGACTAAGCCTGATGACTCAGGTGCACATGGAAGGGAAAGACCAAGGCCACGTGGTAGCAGCATGAAACCTGATGTCAAGTCCAACAGGGCTGCGTGCAGACAAGGCTCCACGTGGGGGCGTGGGCCCTGGAGGAGGAGGTGCGGCTCGCCCTCCCCGGGGTGCTGGGAGTTTCTGGGCGATTTCAGTTCCGTTCTGAGCCGGGATTCTTGGCCGTCCGTGCGGAATGCTATTTTAAAGAGGATTTCCTCCGAGGTATTGCGTTCAACCGTTTGCTTCCCCAAACACGGAGAAGTTCCTGAATCAAGGGGTAGCGTCACAAGTGACATGTTCTATTCCTGCGGCGTGACTAAGGAGAACACTAAGGTCTCCAATTTAAAGCTGCCAATTAAAGAAGGCGCTCTCAGAAAAGCCTCACCGCCTGAGGACTGCCACGAGCCGCTGGATTCCTGGCACCTACTGCCGCGCACGGAAGCTGCGCAGAACCTCGTCTGTATCAGTTACGAAGCATCTCGACGAGGCGCCGGGCGCCGCGCACATCTGGGAACAGACTGGCAACTGATGACGCAATTCTGCGTTAAGCTTGTTAAGACTCCATGGCTTTAAATGCAGCTATCTCCTGATGACGCCTCCTTATCTTACAATCTAAAATGCTGAATGCAATAATAAAAGATGAAAGTTTAAGATTTTCCTTATTAAAATCCTGAGTCCTTTCATTTTGAAGCCAAGAATATTCTAGTGTATCTAAAATCGATTGTATTCTAAAAGGAAAAACACAGATCGTCGTTATTTCTGATGGTCCAAACCCTGAAATTAAAGTTCACCTAAGCTACGAGAAGCCCTGGGAGAACCGCAGAGTAAACCATCCTCCTGCTTGCGGAGAGAAGCCTGAAGGACGGACGGAGAAATATGGAGTCTCAGTCCTATTTATGCACTTTCTTCATTATGTCTAATGGAACTTCATCACAAGAGGTCTCTCACTTATCATTCTCTTAGATTGAAAATGTGGAGGCTCCTGAAAAATGTAATACCCTCCTAATACTTTTTAGACTTTCATTTGCACATAAAATAGGACAAATGCTCCAGAATGTCATTAATGTTTCTTGCAAATCGGGTAATCAGATTGCCCGGATTTCTATTACTGGAAATCAAGACAAGACACTCTGCTCTCAGGAGAAACTGGCAGCGGCTGTTTCTTCCAGTCCTGGACTAGACTCACCCCGCGCCTCCCGGTTCTGAAGCCACACAGCACATTGTATCTCCTGGGTAATGTCTTGTTTGGACTAATTTTTATCACCCTATGACAGGAGTTCAAACAACTCTCCTCAACATTACCTGGAACCATTTTTTATTTTTCAGCGGAGCCAGCTAACTGAAGGCGGGCATACTGCTAGCAGCTCGCCCGGTGAAGGAACACAGAAATGTGAACTGGATTGAAAGAAAGGAAGGGAGGGAGGGAGGGAAGGAAGATGCATTTAAGGAAGGACAGCAGAGGAAAAAGCATCTCTATTAAGTTGTGCGTCTTGGTTTCTCACCCCGGCGCAGGTGGAGACTGGGGAGCTTGGGTTTTTATGTGGTCTGCACGCCTGGGTCTCGGCTGCCTGAGCCGCAAGGGCGTGTGTGCCCCCCCAAAAAACTTCATACACGGGATTTTCAGTTTCATACTGTGTAGCTTAGCCGTGACATTCAACTTCCACTGCAGAGTTGAGACAAGCATTTGCTGTGAGGTGAGCTTGGAAGAGAACTCAGTTTCTGGGTGCCACCGCCCCTCAGACGTTCTAGGACAGGTGCCTGGTGTGGGACAGAGCGCCTCTTGCTCCTCGGAGACTCTCGCAAAGACATCTGGGTGTGCAGGGGGCTCCTGTCAGGTGGCAAACACCGTGAGCACCTAAATCTTACACACTGAAAAGTGTGAGGAATCATACAACCTCTTTTGCAATTCATGTTCACACTACAGACGATGCACAACGCCTTTTCCAGCACTGAGGCTGACAGGCTCGTTGGCGCGGTACCGTCCCAACCAAGCCTGCCTGCTTTCACACAACCACAAAACAGTCTCTGGTCTGACATCCCCAGGAGAGCCATGACATCACTGCCTAAGGGTCACCTTGGTTGCTCTCTCACCCACAGTTTAATTTAGAAGGTCTCCTGGACCTTTTTTCCTCCTGGAGAATTAAGATAGACATACATACAAGGCCTGGAGAGACTGACATGAAACGTGGTCGTCTTCCCTTTCGCTACTCAAAGGTGATGGACACCGGCAGCCCGCAGGACACCAGCCCCGAGAGGCGCGATGTCGCTCTAACACGAAGGGCACCGTCCTTTCAGACACGGGGGGTGTCCAGGAGATGTGTCTAGCAGGCTCGTCACGCAAAATCACACACAGGCACAAAGAAGCGTGTGCTTTCAAAGGGACTGAGACTCGCTGTTTCTGTGCAGAACTTATCCTGACAAGCGACGGGGGTTTCATCTGGGACCAGAAGGGCTCGCTACAGCGACGTTTCCCCAATCACTTCTGAAGAGAGTCTAAGCTGAAGGGTGCTTGATCATACTCCCACTTTATGTTCATTTAATCACCAAATGACAGCCGCTGTGTTGTCACAGAACCAGAAAAACACTTGTGTGAAAGGAGCTCTGGAGACCAACGGTTCCTAGGACTGGACGCCTGCAAAGATCTTACTTCAGTTTCTCCGAGAGGAATCAATGCGCACTTGCAGCTAATTAACGATTTGTCTCTTTTCAGTGCCCAGAGTTTTTAAAAAATGGCCCTGCCTCCTAAGGGAAGAAGTGAGGTTTTTCTAGATGGGCTGTCTATTCATTTGGAATCTAACGAGGATCAACAGTAAAGGAGACCGCAGTGCGGCAGATCACTGCTCAATCAGGGTGTAAAATGGGGACCTTTGCATGTCAGAAGCAGACAAAATACGTGAGGATACTTCCCCCGAGTGGATTACAGGTCTGAGGGAGCAATTCGGACTTGTTAAGTGTTAGAGAGACTCCCGATGAGAACAGGGTCCTGTTGTGTGCGACAGACTGAAGGACGCTGGGAGAAGTGGCCAGAACACGGACAGCAGTGGCATCGTGGGTACCTGCCGTCCATGTGAGCGCATCCAGAGGCCATGAGCGGAGCGCCTCCGTGCGCAGGGCTCAGTGCGAGGCATCACAAGGGGAAGCGGGCTGCAGCGGGCGGCGGGGTGGACCCGATCCAGGCGAATGCAGACAAATGTCCGCAGGGGGCTGGCATCCAGCCGCCTCACCAACCAGACGAGGCGCCTGAAGAAAAAGGTGAAACCATCCCACTGACTGACAGGTCCGGTGGGACAGAGGGGAAAGTCACAAGTGGGTGTCATCTTCTGGTGAAGTGACACAGAAAGGGTCGCCCAGCACGGTGACTGCAGGAACGAGTCCAGCAACCCTTGTTTTTATTTTGTTGTCATGGAGATAGAGGCCCAGCGGCGGGAACCAAGGGGCGCAGCAGAGACGAATCCCTCCGGGTGTTTGGGAAGTAAAATGAAACCATCTTTGGGTACAAGGAACCCAGCCCCCAGAACAGGCGTTTTCTCTTAAAGCTGGCAGACTGCAGGCTGGGAAAGAATCAAGACGCTGGGGGCAAGGTGGGGGCAAGTCCACATGTATGTGAAACACGATGTTACAATGTTCACGATGTTCTACAGGATTTCATTACGAGAATAAAGAAGAATAAACAATTTCAATTGCTTAAGATGTGCACCAGGGAAAGGGGGTTGTGTTTCACGTCATCTTGGCCATGGGCCCCCACTAACCCACTAAAATCTATCCGTATCAAAGAGGGGTACAAAGAAGTAACAATTACTTTGACATTTCAGTTTAAGGACAGTTCTGAAAACACAATCTAGTTTGAAAATTCAAGCGGTTTCGTTTCCCACTTAATCTTGTGCATTTCCTTCCTTAAACGCTCAGGATGGAAGGGTGCCGACTCAGACCAGGAGCGATTTCTCACCTACTTCACTGCAGTGTGTTATTTTCAGATTATATTAAAAATCTCATTAGGCTCCCTGAGGGAAAGAGTGTTAACCACCAGCAGAGGCAGGGAAAATAAAATGGAAGGAGACGCTAAACTGTTAACAAGGACAGCTCTCTTAACACAGTTGGTCTGAGGTCGCTGTAAAAGCTCCAAGAGACGTATTACCGAGACGGGGTAAACGACTTGAGCTTGGAGCTGACTCTTTTACCCCAAGGCTAGGAAGGGCTAGTCAGGCTTGTCAAAGTGGCATATGTCTTTATTATGGTTTCCAGATGGGATTTGGAGGGGAGGGCGGGTGGAAGGGAGAGAAATCTTCCAAGATTGTGAGCTCAGCACTGTCTGCGTTCATACAACAAAAGCGTGCCTCAAAGAGTCTCCTGTGGACGGGCTGAAATGTGGGGGGCACCCACAGGACCGGGGGGAGTAAGTGATGAAGGAAACATAGTATTTATTCATGTATTTACATAATTTATAGTCTTTAAGCAATGGTCCATAAATATAGACTACAACTTTACATATGCTAAGCAAACAGATAATTTTTTCCCACCAAAATAACTTGGGTTAAACAAAAAAAAATCGACAGCATTTACACCACTTTCTTTCTCTGTCCTTCCTCTTTGCGAAACCACGGCTTATCAGCTTAAATCTCTGCATTTCAGTTTCTTCTAGGCAGCTTCTCTACCACCAGCATCCTGATCATAAGAGCTATTTATAACGGTGCCGGCAATGTGTCTGGGGACACACAGCTGACAGGGTCAGGCTGCAAACAGGGCGGGCTGCGTGTCTGTGGTTCGCTGACTGTGTGATTCTGGTTGACATATTTGCTGAAAGCTGCTTGAGAGATGGCCGGGGGGAATCACTTCCAGCGGGCCTATAAATACGAATCTTAACGTCAAGTAACAAGTGCCATCCCTCTGCTGACCCGCCGGCACATTTTTAATGACGCGGCCCCTGTCGCAGCAGTGGTGGGAAACCAGGGAAGTGATCGTCTTACAAGGTCTTTTTCTGCAAGAACCACGAAAGTGCTAATTCTCCCTTTTACAAAAGTTACATAAAATCTTGATTACAAAACTACTCAACAATACAACCCTACCCTCCATACGATTATGTGTTCCTTCTCAGCAAGGTCAGCGTCACCGGCGTCCTTGTCCCCGGCACACCAGTCTTCCACAGCGGAGCTTGCAGACCGAAATGCTACTGCCGCAGTCTTCAGAGAGGACACAGAACCGCTCAGTTTCTGTGAGTCCTTTTTGCACGAAGCCCCCAGACCGGGCAGCCGAAACCTGGCGGCAGGGGCGCCAGGCCTCCTGCTCACTTTCGGGACCACCCGCGTCACCCGCGTCAGCAGCAGCTTCGCTTGGGCTCTGACGCTTGTCTGCGGAGCTTGAAGCCCTTGCCGCCAGAGGGTGGGTTGGCATCAGTGGAAGGAATTCTCCGACCTGAACCAAGAGAGAGCAGGGAAGGGAATGAGCTTTAACTTTTGAAGTCTTCATTCTCAGGCACATCTCTGAAGAGGCTGCACAGCTTACTCTCCTTCCAACAATGCGTGAGACTGAACAGGCTTCATGTCACTGTTCTGTGAAGCATAACGTCAATCTCCAGAGAAACCCTAAGCCACCGTCCGTCCACACAGCTGATCACTCGAGGGCTGCTTCTTGGGCTGGGGCTTCTGACACCCGCCTTCCTAGGTCCAGCCCCGCAGACACTCACACCAGCCAGGATGCTGCAAGCCCGTCACTACCAGTTTACTCAGCTAAAGTCGAGGGCCTCTCATCAGGCCCTAAGCTCTTTGAGGGAAGAAGTCCAACCTTTCTGTCTTTCTATTTCTAGTGTCTACTTAGCACAGAACCTGGCACAGAGGTATCCTGAAAACAGGCAGGAACCGACACACGTGCCATTTGGCACTAATGAGGCTGGGCTGGGGCCTGCCTGCCCTCAGGTCCGTGGTTGCTAAGCTGGAGTCCCAGCTCACTGGGTGGTCTGCAGACTCAGCAGGTGGTACACAGCACCGTGCCTCCATGACTGGAAAGTGTCCCCGTATGTCCTACAATGTCTTTTCAAATGTCTATAGACACTGTTGTAAATCAACTGCAAATTAATGTAAAAGCTTTCTAGAAGCTTCTTAACATTTCATATTTTTCAACAAATGGATATGGGACATACAGCTCGCTTACAGCTCTGAAATATTTTTAGAAGGAAGTAGAGAACATATTTGTGACCTGGAAATAGGCAATGATTTATTTTTAAAAACAGGAGCCAAAAAGTGCTAACAAAAAAGAAAAATAAAGATAAATTGAATGATATGAAGATTAAAAACTCCAGTTCATTAAAGGGGCTGATTGAAAAATGAAAGCCAAGCCGAAGTGGATCTTTTCTGATACACACATCCAGTAACAAATTCACGTCCGAGATAAACCATAAACGTTAACAAAAAAGCAAGGAACCCACAGAAAAAGAAGGGAACCTCACAGAAGATGACATGCAGCTACGCCAGAGATGTTCATACATACCCAGAAAGCGGTCAGCCTCATTAGCTGCCGTCGAAATGCAGATGTTTCCTCCCACCAGAGAGGGGCAGGGACTGGACTCTCAGCCACCGCTGGCGGCGTCTGCCTGCGTCACCACCCCGGAGACAGGCTGCCAGCAAACGTGGCCCTGACACGCCGACCCAGGGTGGGACGGGCAACCCCTCTGCTGGGTAGAGACGCAGCCAGCACAAACGTGCATTACGGACACAACGCAGCGTGCTCGGGGAGGGCCCCACGTCAGGCGGGCCGTGGTGGCGGGGACGCCGTCCACACGCGCCAGGCCCACAGCACACAACCCGGGCTGGGGAGGCAGACGGGACACGACAAAATGAATAAAGAGCTTCCTTCTCCTCTAGCTTCCTGCCTGCCTGTCTCTGCTCACCATCATGTCTACTGCACCTTCCCTTTAAAAGAAAAAAGAAAAAGAAAGTCCTAAATGGGAAAGGACCGCTCACAAGTCTGCCTACGTAGTGGACAGGCACACTGGCTGACCACGCCGCCCACCCGCCTCGCCCTCAGGCACGAGCCGATACGGATGGATGTGACGAGGGCAGTGCTAACGACAGGGAACCAGCAGGAGAACCTGGAGGGCTTGCAGTCAGCAGTGGCTCCCGGGGGCCGGGGAGGTGGAGTGGCACAGGGCAGGGGCGCTCCTGGGGGACTGCTCTCCACCTGAAGCCTGGTGACAGGCGATGTTCATTTGCAAAAAATCCTCGCGCCTCATCTCTGATGGGAGCATGTCTCTGGATGTGTGCTGCTCTTTAATAAAAAGCCAGCGTGTTGGCATCCCGCTGACACAATTCCTAACGTGTGCTAAATGGTAAACCAACGGCATCTCTCTACAGGTTCCTAATCTTTGCGAACATGTGTTCTTCTCCCTCTTCACTGAGTAGCAAATAACAGCTTTTATTTAAGAACTTTCAATGTCGGGGCAGTTCCCCTTCCTGTTTTTGATGCCACCAGAATAAAGGACGTTTAAAAAGAAGGGGAATTTTAATACAGTCATGACAGCTCACTTAGATATTCCAGTGTGAACCAGGAGGACTTCTCCACTGGCTTTTGTCATCTTTCAAGAGCGCACCTTTACATTCTGGGGAGACATGAGGATGTCTAATGCTGGCAGGAGGGCCTGGACTGGGACTGCCGAGCTCAAGTCCGCTGGCCACCAGTGCTGCGCTGACAGCGTGTGAATCCGCGCTTATCTGAACAGTGGGACCTGTCGCGTACATTTCACATCTCTGAATAAACTAAAGACATCAAAAAATTAAAGTACACGTATTATCCAGCAACTGGGGAACCAGGGCCTTCGTTCTGGCGTGGCCCCAGCTCTGTGTCTGCATTATTTTAATAAAAAGCCAGTGTGCCCGGCACTGTGCGACAAGGTGACCAGGGCATTCTGCTCCACTGGTGGCCTGCCGCCTGGCCTGGTGTGTGCTGAGTCCACACGCCCTCCACGATGGCCCAGTGCCCTTCCAGCTTCAGGAATGTCAGACCTCACCCAAAAGACGGGCCTTAGTGACATGTTACTCATGCCCCAGCAGCTTCTCTTCTGCGCCAAGGAAGTCTGACACGTCGGGGCGTGTGAATACACATCTCGCTGCCGTTTCTCCTCCTCGGGGTCTTCGCTGACCACCTGCAGACCCCCTTTCACTTCAGCCGATATGATTTCTGTCCTATCACCACTTATCATGGGAAAGGATCTGCTTTATTTGTGTCCGCTGTCTCCTGAAGAAGAGTGGACTCTAGGGGAAAGGGGCTGCCGCGCCTGAGCCTGGAACGGTTCTCAGTACAGATTCCAATGAATCTGAGTAGACGAGCAAACACAGACGCAGTTTGCAGAGGGTCCCAGCGGCGCGCGCGCGGCAGCCTCGCTCCCACCCTACGGCAGCACGGACACTGCTGCAGTGGGAGGGCTGGGATGGCGGGCTCACCTTCATTTTTGAGGGTTTTATTACACATGCGTTTCATTCCTCATTACTTATTTTTTCCATTTTCGATGACTCTGGACAATAATTGAGAATATTTAAAGTGAAGGCGGGAGAGATGACAGCTCACAGGACCTCGATGCCCTGCATGGTATCTACGCAACAGCGATATTCTTTCTAGAAGGGCTGTCATCGCCAGGCAGCAGTTCTCCAGCAATTCTAACAAGATACAAAAACCGGCCCTCAGCCTGACACTCAAATCTCATTCCTCTGCGAACAGTGCCGGAGACCAGATTACCCTACATAAGGCAGGAATTCTATTTAGCAAGACAATTCTGTTTTAAGCTGCTCTGCAGAGGAAACCTGTAAGGCACAGAGATACTCACTTATTTCTATAAAGAGTTCGTTGATGTTTATCGCGTTCTTGGCGCTGGTCTCTACGAAGACGGCATGGATGGAGTCGGCATAGTCCTTAGCCTCTCGCTCCACGACTTCTCTGGAGGCAACAGGTGCAAATTAGACATTTTGCCCGGCAGCAGGTTAGTGTCATTCCCAGCCGCTCAGTAATTACCAGCACTCGTGACGACAAAGGATGTCATGAATGGCTGGTGAATGACGGCTGACCCGTGGTCCTCCCAATGCAGCCACTTCTACAGTCACACCAAACCAAGCCGGGAACTCTGACCAATGGATCTGATGGGAGGGTCAGCGAACGCGCCCCCTCCCCTGCACCAGTAACGCCCTTGCATTGGAGATCACGGACTGGTCCAAGCAAAGGGCCAACACATACGCATAAGCTTCCCTTAGAATGTGCTTTCCCTGCTCATAGGAGCTGGAGGCTACACCAATCTCAGACAATGTCAAGTGTGATAAAACCAATGCTTCCGTGAGTGACACTCGGTCTCTGTCCATAATTAACCCAGCCCCAAATGCCCTAAGGCTTTAATCTGAGTTTCAAACCTTAGCACTCCAACTGCACAACAAAAGGGAATTTTCCAACATCAGAAACAAGATTAGAGCAAGATCCTGATACTGGCTGTTGCTCAGGAAGAAAGGAACACACGCCTCGCACTGCGGTCTCTCGAAATAACTCACCTGACGTCGATGAGATCACACTTATTTCCTGCAATGGCGACCACGATGTTGGGTGGGCCGTGCTGCCGAAGTTCTTTTACCCAGTTCTTCAGCGTGGAGAACGTCTCCTGGAACACACACGAGAAAAGCAACTGGACGCCTAAGCAGCCAAAGGAGTTTTCAGAACAGTGTCAAGGAAGCTGCCTGAAGATCTTACCTCCTTGGTGATGTCGTAAACGATGATGGCCGCAGCGGATCCCCGGTAGTACATGGGCGCTAAGGCACGAAACTGCGGGCAAGGAAGAGAAACGGCGGAATTGGGAACACTGGCTGCACGGGATGGATTTTCACTAGACTTTTACGCCCATCACCCCTGCACAAACGGTAATCTTTCTTTTAAGCGAAAGATGACGTGATGCTTTAAAGCAAACGAACCAGTAATTACAAAGACGAAAACTCTGAATGCAACACCGCAGCGCCTCTCAGAAGGAAGCTTCAGAACAGGGCTCCACAGGAATTAAATACTGTGCTCCGACAACGGCTTCCGTTCAAAGGCTTTTTAATTGCGCTCAGCGTGATGCTACCCGCATTCCTTTGTTCAGTTCTCTAAACTGTGGCTCCTGAACGATCGAGGAGATACAACAACGCGCCAACGGTCCTCCGGGGAAACGCCGCAGGGGGCTTCGGGGCCTCGCACGGCGCCGGGGGACCGCACGCTGCCTGCGCCACAGAAACGCGTGCACACTTCCCCGCGCTCCGCGCTCTTCCGACTGCTGCCCGCTCGGCGCGTCCTTCATTTGACATATTCTGGTTTTCAGCTTTGGCATTTCCATTTCTTAGCAGCGCCCATTCTGTGAGATGCTCCATCTGTAGGTGAGCAGGTAATTTGTCTTGGAATCCTAGAACGCATGTTAACTATCTGGGTTCCATTACCTTCTCTGACGGACGTTAAGTCACTGGTTCATCATCCTGAGGTTGGTGAGGGTGGTCTTCTTGGGACAGTTAGTCCTAGTCCGGCCTTTATCGGGCATGACCGCTCTGAAGTTTCAGGGGAAAGCCCAGGTCAGCCACCCCCTCTGAGGGGCAGGACTAGACTCCGACTCCACAGCTCATTTTTCCTGTGACGATCTTATACTGTCCTACCTACTGCTGGTGTCTCCAACGTGATTACAATTTCGGGAGCAAGAGAAGCCCAGAGGGGAAGTTACAGGCAGGTTTTGGGACCTCCCTCCTTGTTGCACCCATCTCTTCTGGGATACACCTCCTCTTTTCCCAGCTGCCCTAGCAGTTTTGCTCTAAAAGAAGGCAAGCTAAAACGGTGGGCTTCCTGCTGAGTCCTTGCTACCCTGTGCCAGGGGACCAGGGAGTGCTCCTGCGAGAAGTTGAGACTGTGGGTCTCGCCCACAGAGCCCCCCTCTACAGTCCCCGATTGCATCTGTGTGCTCGGCAGGGCCTTCGGATGTGTTTTGTGATGTTCTGTCTGGAGTTTTTATCACGCAACTGTTCTCCATGCGAGAGGCAGCCAATTCCCGACACGCTTTTGGTGCAAAGAAGGAAGTCGGCAGCTTAAGGAGACTCATGGGATGTCTGCAAACCTCTGCTCCAATCTGGGTCTAGAGCAAGGACTGGCAAACTTTCTGGAAAGGCCAGAGAGTTAACATGTTTCAGGCTTTGAGGCTCGAATGATCTGTGGCAGCTGCTCAGCTCTACTAGGAACGGGGAAGGAGCCACAGACACTAAGCAAACAAACAAGCGTGGCTGTGCCCCGACAGGACCTCATGCCACCATCAGGCAGCAGTCTGGATCTGGTCTGGGGCCACCGTGCTGGCCCGGTTCCAGGTGACACGAAGCCACTACACTGCTTCCTGACCTTAAACTCAGGAACGGTTCCTACATGGACAGGAAGAGAGTCTGTGCCTCGGGAAGCGCCGGCAGCACCCACTGGCAGAAACCCCCACAGGAGCACGTCACTCGGAGACACGGCTCCGGGGGTGGGAATCGGGGTCCAGACTTTCTGCCACCAGAGAGCAGCGTGGGAAACGTGCTTCTACCCGTGTGTGGCGCTCACGTGCGCGTGGAGCTGGGCCTGCTTCGCGGGTGCCTGGCAAAAAGGTTCACGTCAATGAACCCACGTGGGATAGCAAACAGGGACGAAAGGTAGGACAAGGGCTCCATCTCAGGAAAACACAAAATTATGAAAACCATTTTCGTTTTATCTGATGTTTGAAGAAAAAAATCTTGGGTCTATTATTGCCACTAGGAGCCAGTTTGTTAAATACCGAATTAAAGGTGATGGATAACCTGTGATTCCTCTCACAAAACTCTATGCTAGGGGTGCGCCCTGATGGCCTAGCGGTCTAGTGCACCTAGAGGCAGTCCCATATACACCCCAAGGTCCCAGGTTCAAGACCCAGGGCCGGGGAACCACCCATGTGAACAACTACTCCTGCCTGTACCTTTCCTTTACGATAACAAAAAACTACATGGCAGCAGATACATCATCTTTCATTTCATGTTTGACTCTTCTCGTCCTATCACAAACAGGGTAATTTTTACATGTAATATTGGAGGACTCCCTCCATCAATTGCTCCGAGGTCTTTTAAACTCCTTGATAGACAAAAGTCACCTTCTCACGTGCTGGCATCATGGGCCCGATCAGAGCGTTTCTCGTCATTTAACAGGATCACTATTACCAAGGGCTTTGTATGACATCTGAGACGTTCTCCAAAGTCACTTCCATTGACTTAATGAAATCACTTTTTAATCAGCTGTAACCGGACCATCAGAAAGACAACCCATCTGTAAAAACTCTCTACAGCAGCAGATGTCAGGGTCAAGTGGGGAGGATGTTCCAACGGTCAGTTCATCAAATGGGCTTTCGCTTTATGGTGGCTGTTGTTTCAACGATGACTCTTCCTCCAGAACAGAATCATCACTATGCACACACCAGGGGTTTCTCCTTGAGGTGTGCACTCAGTGGAGAAAGTGTGCGGAGGACCCGTTCGTCCTCACTGTGCCACAGCAGGGCCGGCAGAGCTTACACGTCCCCTGGCATTGGTGTCTGTGCCTGGGCTGAGTCCCGGCCCCCAAGGAGCTCACAGCTAGCGAGACAGATAAGCAAGGAAAACGGCCACCCACGGATGAGATGACACGGATTGCTGAAGGTGCAAGAGAGACAACGAAGAGCTCATTCGCTGACCGGCCCGGTAGCAATGGAGCATCAAGTCTGTGCCAGGCGCCGTGCTGGGCTTGAGCAGTGCAGCAGCGAATGGACACCCTGCGTCCAAGTCCACAGTCTGTGGGAAAAGCTCTCACCAAAGACACACAGACTGATACACAGCTGCTGCTTGGACTGAGGGTCCTGGGGAATGAGCTGGGGCAGTGGTGAAGGAGGCGGGGTCCTGGTTAGGGATGGGGGCCAAGGAAAACTTGGAGGGCGTGACATTTTGCCTGAGTGGTGGGAGAGTCTGGCAGCAGAAAGGGTGTGTGCAGGCTTGCTGGCCCGGCTGCGGGGTGCTGAGGAAGGGAGTGGAGGCCAGAGCAAGAGGGCAGAGAGGGGAGTGGGCAGAACAGGCTCAGAGACCAGGTAAGAGGCTCAGGACACTCAGGTGAGGAGGAAGGTGGTAAAAGCAGAGTGCCGGCAGTGGGGATGGAGCCCTAAGATCCACGCGGAAGAAGCCGTCAGGGTCGCCAACAGAGTAAATGCGGAGGACGGGTGGTGGGGATCAGAGACCCCGGACTCGGTCTGAGAATCCTGGGTGGAAGACAGTGTGAGGCCTCAGCTGAGAAGAGCAGGGACAATTAGGAAAGTCCCCCTGAGGTGACAGGAGAGTTTTGAGGCTGATGAGTTTTCTAGGCTCAAGGTGGGGATCCACCTTTGGAGGGAGGGGTTCCGGGCACAGGAAACGCTAGAACAAGGTCTGAGGGCATGACACTGGGTTGGCCGCTGGGGAGCGACATGCAGCTTGGCCCTGTGAAAATGGAGAGTGTGGTCAGGGCTGGCATGGCCGTGGCCTGATCCAGCATCAGATGAGCTAGAGGTGTGTCTTGTATACCCCTCAGAGAATTTCACACGAGCTGTCCTCGGCTCTTCTCAAACGCTGTGGTCTGGCACGCTTGCACCGTCCTCATGTGCAGTGAAACCGGTGGCGCTCCTGCGTCCCTCCCTAGTGGCTGCCCGCACGGACACCCTTTGTGCGAGCTGGCTGTCTGTGGAGGAGGGTGAGCCAATGTGCACTTCAGAGCAATGACTCTGGTGCAGAATCACTAGACGGGGGACACGGGGCAGCAAAGCGGCTGACTGCAAAACTTAAGAGATGCTGCTGCTATGGTGGCAGGAAGGAGAGTAAACGGCGCTCCTCCTGTTCTAGAAAAGAGCTGTCAGGTATCGCTGAGACAGGACAAGCGTTGATCCAAAGCACCAAGGAACCTGCACTCTGGCTGGATTCTTTATGAGGGTCCGGCTGCACCCTCAGATGTGTGGGAGACAGCGGCCGTGGCACCTCGAGGGGGCCTGCCCCTGCCGTCCGCGGACAGACCTGGGAAAACGGGGGTGCGGCACATCCGAAGGACGGGAGTGGTGGCTAGCAGAGGTCTCACTGTCCCCGACAGTGAGGGGTGGACCACGCGGGTGCATCTCGGATGAGTAACTGGACGCGGGGCCTGACAGCCACGCTAAGGACAGAAGAAAGCCAGAGCGAAATGAAGACATTCCATCTGCACGGGCGTCTGGTGCCAGTGACCGGCACGACAGTGATAGCTAGTTCCGTCTGCCCCATGTGTCTGCCACACTCCTGTCACACCTGGAGTGCACAGCATCTAGAGGGGCTTGGTGACACTCATCCCTGATCACTCCTGAGCATCGCTCAGAACTCGAGACGGTTGCGTGCAGCCGCCGATGTTCTGCGTTGACAGCACTCTTTGAAAGCAAAATTAAACAGCAGCTGAATAATGGGGTGTCTGCTAGACACACCTCATAAGGGAAGTCGGACTTCGGGCGTGGGGAGGAAACGAGGCAGTGCGCTAGCGTCTGTCTGTCCCCGCCTGTCTGCCCACCGTGTCTGATTTGGAGGGCTTCCTCCAACCCCATTCTAAACGGTGAGGCCACGGCTCAGGCCCCACTTCTGGCTCAGGCTCTTCCCAAGTAGATAATCATCGTGGACAAATTTATCGCCAAGCGTTTATTAAGTACCTATTGCAGGCACTGTTAGCTCATCCATTTCACTTAAATCTCAAACTTTATATGCTGTGAAGTCCCCTCTGTTGCTTTTAAAAGGCAGCTATAAATGAGATGTGCTGAATTCTCCCTTCCTGCCACTGATTCTTCTCCATCTTTCTGGAGGACGGAGGCCAAATTACACGGTGCTCTGAGCGGGATTTTATCAGGCCTATTAGTCAGCATTTACCTGAAGACACTAAAAAGTATAAAAACGCCCACAGTGCCCATTACCACTTTCTCCATCGCTGGACTCTGTGACGCCTAACTGAAAAGAAAAAGGCTGGGCTATGCGATCCGGTGCACAGCGGAGGAGTAACGAAGCGACAGGGACAGCAGCGGCTTAGCTGGAGCGTTCACTTGGGGCTCAGAAAACACATAGTAAAGAAAAGAGTGACTTACTCGTTCTTGTCCAGCTGTGTCCCAGATTAGGAATTTATGGAGCTCATTTTGGTACTGGACAGTCTTGGTCATAAAAGACGCCCTATGAAAAGAAACCTCAGTGATCAGAACACAGCACTGAAAGCAGCCCGCTGCCAGCCCCGGGGGAGCATCGCTGAGACAATGCTCGGTCTCCCGCTCCACACTCCACCCTGAGCGCGGTCGTCCCTGCCTGGAGAATCTACCGGGTGCCCAGCTGCTGGCGGCGCACGGCGCAGATGTCAGCGTGAGACGGCAGCACATCTGCGTAACGCGGAGAAGGAAGAGTCCTTTAGGCCACCGCCCAAGCTCCGCATCAACAGAACCAAGAGATGGTCTGGAAAGCCAGACGCCAGCGCTCTTGTGAGCTACAGAAGCCGAGGCAGACCAAGCCGGGATCGCGCAGAAGGACTGTAAGCACCATGTGCCCAGGGGACGAGTGAGCTAGTGAGCAGCGTGGGGCCTCTGGACTGCTCTCCCCACCCCCAAAGCCCATGGCGCACAAAACCGAACAGCAGCCGTGGAACACGAGCATTAACGAAACGGAGACGCCAAACGAAGAGCAAGAAGACAGCTGTCCCCAGCATCCGGGTGTTTCAGCAGCAGAACAGGTTCCTCAATGGAGCATACGGGTCACATGAGACCGCAGGGTCTGACCGGCCCTTGGTGGCAGGGTGACCGCTTTCAGTCGTCCTGCTGGTGATGAGGGCCTCCGCCCAGGGGCTTGAAGGCGGGGGGCTTTATCATCTTGGAGACCCTCGGGAGCCAGAGGGCCCAGAGCATGTTGTGGACACTGCAGGGGCTCCGAGCAGGCTCACAAGTCCTGCCTGGGGGTGGGCCTGGCTCTGCTACTGTCTCCCAGTCCCCCTCTGCGCCGGCTTGGGAAGCCCTGGGCAGCCAGGCCAACGCAAGAGCCTAGAGGCCACCGCAGCTTCTTTCCTGCCACCTAACAAGCCTCCTGGACGCAGGGCCAAACTGTAGCTTGGGATCATCTCCTAATCATCCCAGACAGGACAACAAACTCGGCGGCTAGACGCCGCGAGGTGCTGGTATCTGCAGCGCTGCTGGGATTCACGTGACGTGACAAACGCCACAGCGCAAGCTGCGTCGGCAGAGATACTTTCCGAAGAGAAGCACACACGTCGTCTTCAGTTCTGCGAACCCAGGGACTCTCTCTAACGCAAGTGTTTCTGGCCATAATGATATAAATTTATGGCTTAACAAGCAATCTCCGAAACAGCAACCAACGAGGCAGGGAAAGGGACTCGGGCAGCACACACACTTCTGTCGAATAGCTGCTCTTCACGGGTGTTTATTTACTGGAAATCTCCCCCTTGGGATCCCGAGGAAGGTGTTTCACCCACAGTAAGGTGCTGGCGAAGAGGTCACTGTATCAAAACTTCTGGCAACTCACCACGATTAAATCAGAACGGGCAGCACGATTTTTCTGAGGAAAGATGGAAGCACTGAAACGCTTTGTCTGCCGTGAGGATTAAATGGTAAGACGTCGTGGAAGCGCTTTGTAAATTTGTAAAGCACTTTACCCACACAAGGTATTATTATTATTATTATTATTTACAGGCGGCTCCAGGAAATGCTCTGGTCGAGACTTTGCGATCAGTCCTAAAAGCTCGCGACTCAGCACTCCATCAAGTATGGCAGTGGTGCCACTGTGAAGAGTGACAACAGGCACCCAGAAGAGGCCTATTCGCAGACTCAGGGCATCCAACACATCCATTTGGCTGCTCGAAGGACAAAGGAAGGACTACGCTTCAAGGAGACAAAGAGCTGAGAAAGTCATCGATCACACTTAAAAAGGACACGTTTCATTATGGGGTCAGGATTCACTGAAGCTGACCTTCCTGCCAACTACTTCTCTGGTAAAACACAGGTTCATTACTGGGGGGCTGGTGGGGGGGCGACGGAGACAGAGACGAAACGGCAGCGGCAACGCATGAAACGTCTTGAAGGCGCAAAGTCCACTTCCGGTCTGAGGAGGCGGTCCGTCAGGCTCCGTCACCCTCGGCACCCTCGCCGCCCACCGCGCTGGGTCTCCTGGCCCAAGTGCCTTCTCGGCCGCTGCCCCCGCGCCCTGGGAAGCGCTGTTCGGCGCAGACCGGGGACCAGCGGGGCGTCGCAGGACCTGCAGCCAGGACAGCGGCTTCTGGGGGTCCGGAGGCCCAGGCCCAGGGAAGGCCTTCCCGCCCGCCCGCGGCCCTGAGCCGCCAGCGGCAGCCCCGAGGTGAGCCGAGAGCAAGCGGCGGAGCCCAGGCCTGCAGGCGCCGGCACTCGGCTGCGGGCCCGCCAGGACGCCGCCCGCCCCGGGCTGCCGCTCCGCTGCCGCTGGCTCGGTCCCCGCGCAGGTGGCCGTGGAGATGACCGGCCGCCTCCCGGCCCTGCTCCCGTGTGGGTGCGCGGCTGCTGTTTCTGAGGATCCGAAACCTTGGCCTCTGGCACCCGGAGAACCCTTTCCTCCTGCTGGCATCTGGTCCCCTTGTCTGTGCGGGGTGACACCTTAACTCCGCACGGGTGGGCAGAAGTCCCCGAAGACTCACGGGCCTAATTCCTCCGCACAGCCGCAGCTGGCCGCCGTCGACGGCCGCGCGGACTGAACCTGACGCTGCCCGGCGGCTCACCCGAGAGGCCCCGGGGCCCGCCCTCAGCGCTGCCCGCTCATCCTGCCCACGCGACAGGTCCTCCCGCAAGTCCCAGCCCCACATCACGCTGCCGCCGCACAGCGGAACTGCCTCCGCAAACCTGTCCTGCGCTGTTGCCCCCGTTTTGCAGCGCTGCCTGGTTCTCCACGTGATGCCGCATCTGCACCTGGCCCGCAACCTCCGCACGGGAGCCTCACTGTCCAGGGGGACACAGCCGCGCCCGCTGCCACCAGGGCCCGGCAGCACGCTCTCGTGTCCAAGCGACCGTGCGGGTGCTGCGACAGCGTCAGCGCCCGGCTTTCTGAGAAACAGGAATGGCGTTCTGCAGTGCAAATGACACATTTTTATTTTCCAGGCTGCCATTTGCTTTTCTGATAACCTTATTTGTCACCACTAAACCATCTCTCTTCACTCCACCTAGGCAGATCTTACTACCTCTTTAATCTGAAATTCCCTACTAGCATTATTTCCTAAAGTTAGATGCCTTGCATATACTTCTCCATTTTTCATGACATTCTGAAAATACGACTCCCGCGCACACCAAATAGTCACGATCTTCGGTCAGAAGACATGTCCCCAGTGAAAACACTTGCTACAGGTTTTATTTTTATTAAATTTTTTTTGAATTCTCTTAGCTCGTGTATGTTACTTTAAGATTTGAACTTGACTGGAATTAGAAGACACTATGTATTTATGTTGCAGATATTTGACCTGCCATTGAAAACAAAAAATGAAACTTTCTACTGCACGCAGTCAACTAGATTCTAACGACAAAGGCTCAAAAGGCAAAGGTGAATGACGATCATACAATGAAATGGCAACTGAAAAAAGTGACGACAGTTATTCGTATATACCAGATAAAATGTAATTCCAACCAAAGGAGATACTGAAAGATGGAAACGGACATTACACAATGAATAAGAGGTCAATTCAACATCAACAAAAAACAGCACAATACACATGCACCAAATGAGGGGACATGAATACAGAGACAGTGACGGTAACGCAGCAATTGGAGGCGATCTCAGCTCCCCCCTTACAACCACGGTCAGAATAAACAGGTGGAAAATTAACAGGAAAACAACAGCCTGAAATGAAAATTAGAACAGTTCAATTTAATAGACATTTACAGAACACTTCGGCCAATAACTGCAAACTCTAGTTGTTGGGTGAAGTGATCGGCATATGTTATTAGACCTGTCTGCTGCAGATGGTCTTTTAAAGTGACTGTTTCTGTTAATTTTCTGCCTGGTTATCTGTCCATTGCTGCCAGGGGGGTGCTAAAGTCCCCCAATATTACTCTGTTGCTGTCAATGTCTCTTTAGTTCTAATAGTACTTGCTTGATGTATTTGGATGCGCCTTCATTTGGTGCATATGTGTTAATAAGCATTATGTCCTCCTGCTGGATTGGTCCTTTAATCATTGTATAGTTTCCATCTCTGTCTCTTGCTGTGCTTTCTAGATGGAAGTGTGTTTTATCTGGTAAGTACCGCGGTCCAGCAGCAGCAGGATCCAGGGGGTCCCGAAGGTGGGTAAGGCGTCGGCGAGTGGGAGACAAAGAGACTCAGACTTGGAGGCAGAGTGAATCTTTGTTCCATCTTTATTACAAGCAAGCAGGTTTTTTATACTTTCTTTTTGCAGCTTTTAGCCTTAAGGTTACGTAAACCGAAAGCACAGATTCACATAGTGTTTTTGTTTCTTAAGTAAATGAATTACCTGACCTTTTTGATAGGATCTTGCTTAAGGCAAAGTGTGAGACAAAAGAGAATTCTACAGACTTGCGAAAGGTTAGAAAGTTATTATCAAATTCCTAAATGCATACCAAGCTGAAGTGAACCTGGCAGGTCCTTTTGAAATCTAGCAAGTTCTTGCTGCCCAGTTTTTGTGTTGGTCCTATTTTTATGAACCTTTCTAAGTTGTTCTAATAGTTTTACTTTTTGTCCCCTATTGTGCATTCTGATTCCATTTTGGTCACAGGCACCTGTACATGGTAAGGGGGGAGCAGGGAGTCATCCTGTATTATTTTTTCCTCTTGGTGGGAACCACAGTTTTCCTTTAATCTTATAAGCTATTGTAAGGTGAGGGCAATGCTGTGGGAGGGGATCGGAATAGTTTTTCTTTGTTTTTAGATATAACCTACATCATTAATGGGCCAACTGTGTAAGTGAGTGGAGGCTGAAATAACTTCCCTTGCTATAGTTGATTTACTATATCTCCCACAGAGACAGTTGGGGTATTTTCTGAGTCAATTTCTTGGGTAATTTATAAGTATATTGTTAGCCTTGCATAGAGGCAATGGCATAGGTGAGTTTAGTTTTTTTCAGTATCACTTTGCCTGGTTGTAATAATCCCATTTTTCAGAGAAATTCCCAGTCCCTCTCCCAGTTATTTCTCCCAGGGAAATTGTTATTTTCATTATTATTTTGAATTAATCCTGCATATATGAATAAGCCAATACAGCAAATCATGATTCCACAAATCATGATTCCCAGGAAAGCTCAGTTAGAGGCACCACATCTTGTTCCATGAAGAAGTCTTCTTTGAAGCCCTTCTTCTTCCCAGCTATTGACTTTGTCATTTAGCCAGGGTGGACATGGACGTGGCAGGTAAGAGTACAGCTGTTCTTGCTCTTCTGTGGCTGCCATTTGACTGCAGGATTGTCTACCAGCCACTTTGTCTTTGTTTATCTTTTGGAAGAAGGTGGGTTTCCTGAATGCAGTAGAAGTTTGGATTATGCTTTTTAATCCATGCAGCCACTCTGAGACTTTTGACTGGTGAGTTCAGTCATTAACATTTAGGGTGATTGATACACAGCTGCTTAGTGTCATTTTATAATGTGTCTTTTGTATGTAGCTCCAGATGATGACTTTGTTCTCCTTCTCTTTTCAGATTGGATGGTGCAGTTAAGTTCTGATTGATTTTGTCTTGTTTTCGACCCGGGGATGTATTTCGAGGTTACCCTTAAGTTAGCATTCACAGTTCTATGTTTACTACCTAATTTTATTTGAAAGCAGATTAGTCTTTCACTCATTTTAACTACCCACAATTCTGTTCTCTTCTCTTCCTACCCACTTTTAATATTTGCTGTCATACTGTTTTTCGGTGTTATTTCTTTATGTTTTATAGAGCATCCTTTAATATTTTTTGCAAAGCTGGTTCTGTGGTGATAAACTCCTTGAACTTTTGCTTGTCAGAAAAGGTTTTTATCATTTCTTCAGTTCTGAATGATAACCTTGCCGGATATATATCCTAGGTTGAAACTCCTGTTCTTTCAGCACTTTGAATATATTCTGTCATTCCCTTCTGGCCTGTAGAGTTTCATTTGAAAAGTCCACTGACAATCTTATGGAGGCTTCTTTGTATGTGACACGTTTTTCTCTGGCTGCTTTTAATAGTCTTTATCTTCTATTTTTGACATTTTTATGACGAAATGTCTTAGGTGAATTTCTATCTGGGTTTCTTTGATTAGGAACTCTTTGAGCTTCCTGGGTCTGGAGGCTTGCTTCATTCTTCCAGTTGGGGAAGTTCTCATCTATTATTTCTTCAAATATGGTTTCTGCCCCCTTTTCTCTCTCTTCCTCTGGGACCTCTGTGATGTGAATGTTGATCCTTTAGATGTTACCCCGGAGGTCTCAAATGCTGTATTGGATTCTTTGAATTTTTTTTTCTCTCTCTTTGCTGGTTTGCTTGCTTGAGTTCCTCTGTCCTATCTTCCAGATCACCGATTCTGTTGGAAGCTTCATCCATCTTACTGTTGAGCCCCTCTAGTGAGTTCTTTAATTCAGCCATCATGTCTCTTACCTATTTGATGTCGTTTTAATTCTTCTCTTTGCTTCCTGACATTCTCAGTTACTGCCTCCACTGATTTCTGGATCCCCATGAGTATGTTAATCACTATTACCCTAAATCCCTCTTCAAGTAATTTATATACACCTGCTGTATTCAGATTTTCCCCTGGGTTTTTGATTGGATCCATCATTTCACGTATATCTCTCTGTGACTTTGCTCTATTCGGCATTCTGTTTATATTTCTGAGAGTTCAGTTTCCCTGTCATTGCGTAGGTTTGACTTGACCAGGGTTGACAATCAGACTGCAGTTTTGCCTCTATCCACAAGGTGGCGCAAGCAGGTATTTGCCTTCTGCTGTAATCCAGGGGGCGGGGCACCTGATGGGCAGGATTTCCAGAGGGCGGATGTGCGGTGGGTGGGATTTCTGCTCACTGGACCCCAGGCTCTGGCATGAAATGGTTGTGGGAGGGGTTTAATTTGGCTGATTTCTGGTTACGGCTGCGCTCAGTGCAATTCCACCACATGGGCTCCAGCTCAGCTCCCAGTGCGCCGGCTCTCCTTCCACCCCTCCCAAGTCGGCCCTCTGTGGCTCCGTGGCTCCGTCCCACTGGACACTCGCAATCCCACACATGTGCTTTGCTCTGAGTTACGTGTAATGACCTCACTGACTACACCAAGACTGAGACCCCGGAGACCAAAGGCACATGGCATCTACTAGCTTCCCTAAGGGATTCACCAAGAGGCCTTCTGGTGATTTTGGGATGGGCAGGGAGCCTGACAGGCCCGGTGAGCCCTGCAGATGGGCCTGTCTGTCCCGTGTCACAGTGGCTTCAGAGCCTGCTGCTGGCCAAGTCCCCACAGTCAGTATTTGCTGGCGTACACCCCACCCTCTAGCCCCAACAAGACCTCCCTTAAATGCTGCCCTGTCTCAGGCTGCTGAGAACTGGAGAGTGCTGCCTGTAAGCAGTCACTACTCACTTAAAGTAGGGGGCTTCCAAAAGATGCCTGGCTTCACATGGGCGCCCAGCAAAAACCCTTTAGTACATTCTGCTTTTCTGTTATTCTAAAACATCTTGGGAGAATATTTGAAATGAGGGA
The DNA here is from genome assembly GCA_004363575.1 of Solenodon paradoxus. Lineage (NCBI taxonomy): Eukaryota > Metazoa > Chordata > Mammalia > Eulipotyphla > Solenodontidae > Solenodon > Solenodon paradoxus. Next base: position 255,815 of record RJWH01001183.1, read on the forward strand.
AAGCATTTTTAAAACACAGAAGTGACCTTTCCCAAGTTTATGGAGACTAGCCTAGGCAACCTTTTACATCATACACATAAAATCCACACTAATAAATCTGTCTTGACTAAGTGCTCACTGTCAGACACTCTTCTCATTTTCTTTTAACACGTGTGACCCCATTTCATCCTCTCTGGTTGGGTCTGATTCTGCATTACTATTTCACAGACAAGACACAGAGGGGACAGTGCTAACAGTGGTCACTAGGCTCCAGCCACAACACGGCATGTCCACATCTGAGCCCTGGAACCCAAGACCCTGTCCTCCACTGCAAAGGGAAGTGGCAGATGCTTGTGAGGTGGTGATCCTGGAGGACCTGATGTCATCACAAGGGTCCTCAGAAGAGGGATGGGGGGGCCCTGGAAAGAGGGCAACATGAAGATGAACTGGAGACCAGAGCACTGTGTCCTGAGGGGGTGAAAGGCCCAGGAGCCAACTGGAAGGGGCCGAAGGCAAGGAAAGGAGTCTCCTCTCAGAGGCCCAGGAGGGGACCAGCTCGGCTGACACCTCAATTTTAAGTCTGTCAGAGTGATTTTGAACTTGACTCCCACAGTTGTGTTCTGGGGAGCATCTAGGTTTGCTGTCAATTGTTCAGCAGCAACAGAAGGCCGATACTAGGCTAGGGAGGACCTCAGAGGAGGTGCCGCTTGAGCTGAATCCAGAAGTTAAATGCAGGTTTGCTCAGCAGAGGGGACAGGACAGGTGAGTCACATTCCAGAAAAGCACAGCAGGTGCAGAACCAAGACCCGTGAAAGTGCCAGAAGAACCCAGAGGTTCCCCAGGCTGAGGGGTGGGCTGAGGAGTGAGTGCAGTGGGGTAACAACGGCAAAGGCTCCAGGTGGGTGAGGACAGCACTGACCAACAGCAGCCTCTCCCCACGCCACAGTCTCCGCCAGATCTGTGTTCCAGCTGCACTGCTGACGACCGGACGCGGTGAACACCCCAATTCTTTTAAACCCAGCCTCATTCCAGCAATCACAATGGTGACACCCAAACCCCAATTTCACGAACTAGTTTTATTCTTCCTTACAGAAAATACAATGGCTGGAAAATAAATTTAAAGTGTTCATCCCGGGGGTTGTGGGACGCAGCGGGAAGGGGAAGAGGGGAGACAGCGGTCAGAGACACTGGGACTCTGGTGGTGGGTGTGGTGTGAAATGTATACTGAAATCAATTTCAGCATCCTAAAATGAAAATAGCACTGAGAACAAAAGAAATGATAAATATTACTATAAAACGGGGAAAAACCCAACTGGTTATTAAAGAAAAAGTTTACCTGTGCACCAGGCTCTCCCAGATATGCCTGGGGAAAGGCAGCTCTGTGACGGCACCCTGAGCGAAGAAGGCAGGGTGATGAAGTCACAAGTGAGCTCTGGAAGCAGCAGACCTTGGGGGCCTCTGCCAGAAGCCAGGCCCTCTCAACCCAAGTGAGGTGGCAGAGTAGAAAGGACAAGCTGGCAGAGGCTGAGACATTAGAGACTTAGAGCAGGGACAAAATGGGAGCAGGGGCGGTGGGGGAAAGCAAGGAGGGACCCCGAACCGACCCTGGAGAATGCTGTGCAGGTCTGATACACAGGTGGGCCCTGGGGGCTGGCACGAGGCCGAGGGTCTCAGGGCATGAGGAGAGGGAGCTCTCAGGGAGTGTGAGGCAGGCCCCCTGCTGCGCAGGCAGCAACGTCTGTGATGAGCTCGTACAGTCACCTCCAAATTGTGTGTTCATTAATTTTTTGACTAGGTGAGACACCCATATGCTTCAATACCCAAAATGTACAGTGCAGAAGTCCCTAGGATGTCTGCCCCTTCCTCTTTCCCAGCCACTCGGTTCCTCTGCGGGGAGCGGAGATCCTGCTGCTCGGGCCTCCCTTCGGAACACTCAGGCGACACTGGCAAGGATGCGGCGCGGGCATCAGCCTGCGCCCTGCTCGCGCCTGGACAGCAGCACAGGACCTGCCTGGCTTTCCACTCCCCGCCACACCCTCACACCTGGATCATCCAGGTGGCCCTTTCCTTTATCAGACTCAGCACCTGATGACACTGTCATCTCTCTAATCAGACCTCTTAATCAGCACTGCTGCAATCCCTAACTTGTCAACCTCGCTGTTTGGCGGGTTGGAACTTAGTTGTTTATCTGGAGGATAAAGTCTTAGAAGTAGAACCACAGACCAAAGGGCGTGAGAACGAAGACTGTTTTTAAAGGAAGGTGCAGGAAAGACTGAAGGTGAGCAGGCAGGCGGGGACAGAGGAGGAAGCAGCATTTATTCAGTTGTTCATCCTGGTTGCTGCCCCGGGCCCCCGGTCTCGAATCCTGGTCCCTGAGAGGCATGTGGACCATGTCCAGTGGCCTTATCTGCCAGGCCATCAGGACACGCCCAAGACCATGGAGACCTTCGAGCCAGAATTCCCAGCTCTGCTGATTAGTTTTAGCCACCAAGTGTGTATCCCTGAGGAAGTCAATAACCTCTAATTCCATGTGGCCCGTCCCACTCTCTGGGCTCCTGCTGCCTTGAATTTAACGTCTTCAGTTTACAAAGACAATAAAAACAAACCATGTTTTAGTACTTCTTCAGATGTGGTTGTGCTATAGGCATTTTCTCTCGGTTTTTGTCTTCGTCCAGGAATGTCCTTATCTCGCCTTTCTGAAGGCACTTTCCACCGGATCTAGACTGCCACCCGGCAGCAGCGTTCGTGGTCCTGCACGGTTCCGCAGGGTACGTGCTGCGGCCGTCGATGGCGGCCTCTGCTCTGATGAGTCGGCGGGATTCGTGATACCACTGCTCCCCTGTGAGTGTGAGTGGAGACGCTGACTGCTCTGGAGACCCGATCCTTCTTGTGGGTTCCAGCAGTCCGCCCGCGGCAGGCGGGTGTGCTTTCTTTGGAGTTACCCTGCCTGGAGTCTGGAGGCTGCTTCGGGTTTGTGTACGGAGCACTTTCACCACCGTGGAAAGCCGCTGCCTTTAGCTCCTGATTACTTCTTATGTTCCGCTCTCTGTTCCCGCCTGTGTGGACGCCATCTATGTGTCTGTGGAGTGGGTATAATGAGAAATAGGACTGGTCTTTTGACTCTGGGTCCTAAGAGTCCTAAATCTCTGAGAGTTTCCAAAGAGGAGTGTTTTCGCTCTAATGAGGTGACTCGAGGTGGGGCCCCGACAGCTAGGAAGACCACATCTTGATTAGAGTGCAGGAAATTCTGCCACCTGCTCCGGCCTCAGGCAAGGGTGAGAGGGTGGGACTGAGCTAATCACCAATAGCCAATGACTTCCTCAATCATGCCTGGAAATCAACCTCCATAACCCCTTAAGAAGGGGGCTCTGGGTTGGCGGCACCCAATTCTATAGGACAATAGCTTCTACACTGGGGACCCTGGGAACAGTCCCACGTAACCCCAAGGTCCCGGGTTCAAGTCCTGGAGCCGGAAAACAACCAATATGAACAACTAAGTAAAAATATATTAATGCTGTTTCCTCTTCTCTCTGCCCACCAGCCTGCTTACTCATCTTCATTCCTGCCTGTACCTTAAAGCTAGAAAGAATTAAAAAATAACCTTAAAATTACAGAACAATTTTTATTAAGCACATACTAGGAACTGGGACTAGGAACTGGGGATGAATCTGTGATCATTTCCAAGTTCTTCCTCCTACAGAACTCACATCGAAGTGGTAGAAACAGACACTATGGTTAATAAACAGATAAATGATTACAGAGCTCAATACTTAGTATGAAGAAAACAATTCTAAACACTGTGGTAGAGTGGAGTGCTGGTTGGGGATAGGGTGGTAGAGAAAACCTTTCAGATGAAGAATAAAAGCTAAGGAGATCCAATCGTGCAAGTATCTGAAAGGAAGAGAACATTTTAGAGAGAAAATGGTTAGTACAAAGGTTCTGAGGTGGAGAAAGTGGTTAGTGCAAAGGTCCTGAGGTGGGAGGACACCAGGTGTTTGAAAAGGGCTGCAGAGTAGTAAGAGGAAGACAGTGATTTAAAAAATCATGATGAGAAAGTTATTACTAACAGGAAGCCATTACACATTTTTAAACCAAAGTAGAAAGATCCAATTGATATTCTTGAAACAAGACTATTCAGAGAATAATGGAGAGGAGATTAAATTTAGGAAAACGGAGGGTGGTTAACTCCGTCGAGGGAAGTCTCTCCGAGGCGCAAACAGGGCGACCTGCATCTTATGGGAGGGGATGGAAATGACCAGGTAAGTTCTGTAGCAAGTGTGCTCGGCGGCGGGGATGACGGATGGGAAGACAAGAGGATGGAAAACTGCTAGCAGCTAGGGAGCTACGAGCCGAGTCTCGAGTCCCAGCTTTGGGGTGAAGGCAGCAGGAGGTGCCGCAGGATGGCCCTACACTAACAACCATAATGTACACTTTGTCCCATGAATAATAAGGAATCAGTGGCAGTGGGGACTGGAACTGTGCCCTGAAGGAAAGCACATAGAGGAGGGGCTCACAGACCATTCCTTGGTCCCTTTGCTGCTGGAGCACGATAGTGGCAACCGACCATGCACAGCCACTAGGCTGGCGGGCTGGCGGGCTCCTGGCGGCAGGTGTGCCGACTGCGCAGAGCCACACTCTGCTTGTGAAGGGTCAATGAACAGCATCTGTGTGCCACTGAAAGAAAGCTAAGCAAACAAGGAGAGACAGTCAATGTGACCGACGACCAAAGAAAGGCAGAAGAGCCAAAGAGCAACGAGCGCCCCAGAGAACCGGACTCCGGTCTCCCTAACCCCACGAGGCAGCATCACTGAAGGACAAAGTCAAATGTGCTGCCCAGCTCCACCAGCCTTCCAGTTTCCACTGTTCCACTGTCATTAGACGCGAACTGGAAACCACTATCCCTGAGAAGTTTAAGCAGCACAAATCAAACAATTTCAGAGCAGAGATTCTAGTCACTGTCCAGTGCAGGGAAAAGCTGGAGTTGAGTCATGCCAGGTCCCTGGGGCCCAGCGACACCTGAATGAAACTCAGAGGCTGCGCCTCTGACATAAGGACGCTGCCCCAGACACAGGGTGAGTGGAAAGGCGGCACCCCACTAGGAGCACCCCCCAAAATGCCACAGCAGGCCCTGCACATTCAGGAGGTGCCTATAGTTACCCTCCTGCTGGAGCGACTCAGCACTGCTCAGCAGAAGAGAACCTGAAATCTCTCCAAACCTCTCCTGCAGCATCCAGTACACAGAATCAGATTTGCAAAAAAAAGTGATCCAAAAGCAAGAGAAAAAAGAGTAAAAAAAGAGCAAAAGATGCTGAGTTGACTAGCAAACGTGTACTTTAAAAGCAGTGGTTAAAATCAGGACTTCAAGGCAAAGTTCTGGTGAGTGAACAGATGAATAACTTGAGCACATGAGCTCTAAGAATGATGTGAAAGTCCACAGTGAAAGCAGCTGTTGAATGAGGACATACTCGGACGTGCCGCACAGAGCGGAAGAAAGCGTCGGCTGAGAGCACAGAGGACAATGAAATGAAGTGATCCTGGAAGACAGAGAAAGAGAGGAAGCAAACGCCCCGGGCCGATCACATGTGAGATGATCTAAGACTTGAACATATGTGTAGCTGGAATCCCACAGGTGGAGCAAGAGAATGGGGGGAGAGAATAACGACAGAGAAACTGGCGGAAAATGTCCCAAAGAACCAGGTTTCTGATGCAAGAAACTCCATGGACACGGAACAGGTGACGCACTCGGCACATTACACTAAGCGGCCGAAAACAGAAGCAGCAGCAGTCGTAAAGCAGCCAGATACCAAGAAGCCCCGTTTCACAGGTGGGACATGTGCAGGATGGAGGCAGGCGGCTGAGCAGACCAGGAGCCAGGATGCGGCCACCGGTGGTCTTACAGTGCTGACGGGAGGAGACAGCTGCACGAGGCGCCCTCATCTCAGCGGGAGGCATCTGACCACCCGCAGGCCATTTCCCTGCCTGACAGACGCGTGGCTCACGACGCCAGCTACTGACACTGTCTTGTATGTGAAAGCTGCTGAGAGAGGAGACTTTCAAGCTCTCGGCACAAGGAAACTGAGAACGTCGGTGGTGCTCGCTGCGCCCTGCGCACGGAGTCACGCGCTGCAGGGAAGAGGGAGAAATCAACCGAGACATCGGTGGCTGCGCAACTGGTCTTCGAAGGCGAGGGTGCGCCGCACATATCTCCAGAAGAACAAAAACAGGCAGTGCCCCCAAAGCCCCCAGTACATGGATTACTGTTTAAAGCAGGTGCAGGCAAAAGGGAAATGACTTGGATAAAAATTCACTTCCACAAAAGGGAGGAGTGAAGAGCAGGGGAGATGGCAGTACGTGTGCTCTCACTCTTGTCGCCATCCTGAGTGATTCGTCTCAAAGGTGCCATCAGGTGGGTCAAGCGGGGAGGTTGTCATAGCGGGAGTGGGTGGCCAGAGTGGGGTATCAACAGCCAGCAGCGCTAAGGGGTCCCCACGTGGGGAAGGAAAGGAGGCCTGCGTTCTCAGAGCCCCCGGAAGGTAAGGGGCATCTTTTCACGACAGCAGGGGAGAAGTTGGTGTGTTTCTTTGAATCTTTTCTGTAACTTTACTTTCTCCCCTAAGACACAGTCAGCAACCCACATCTGGGTGACCAGGTCTGTGAACGGAGGCTTCCGGTCCACTTAGAGGCAGGGCAAATGCAGCTCCTGCACGGGCCCCACCGCAGACCCTCTGGCCGGCCCCCTCGAGTGGCCCCCGCCACTGAATCGCATTCCAGACGGCCTTTTCTGGGCTCCCACGGCCTTTTCGTCTGCACAGCATGACTGAGCTTGACTGCGTCACTACTGCTCTGGGACCCGAATGTGGTTGTCAGCACTGTCACTCCAAGAGGCTGCCCCACCAACCCTCAGCCTTGCTTGCCCAAAATGGCTTTGGGTTGACATTTTCATAACTTGCCAATGAACTTGCAACTGCTTTGGTTGCCTTAAGAAGCCCGGTTTCCTTTCATGTCTTTCTTCACAGCAAAATGCCTTTATTATTTTTTTTTTAAAGGAAAATTCTCCAATGTAGAGAAAAGTTACTATTTTTATTTACCCCGAAGCATTTGGGAGTAATTTTGCACCTACCTTAGGAACGGGAAATTCTACTCATTTTTACCCAAAGGAAATGAAAACCCATGTCCACAAAAAGGGTTGTAAAGGAACATTCATAGAGTCTATTCATAATAGCCCCCAAATGAACACGAGCTGCATGTTTACACCAGAAGAACGGAAAAACGAATTCTGATACATTCGCAGAAGAGAATATTACACGCCAGTTTGAAAACCAGAAACCGGTGCGCCCTGGTGGAGCAGAGGTTGGGCCAATCACCTCCAAGGGAGTAAGTCAGAAACCTCTGGGATTCGAGTCCCAGGTCTGGGGGACAACCAGTGAGAACAACTGAAAACAAACAAAAAAATGCTTCTTCTCCTCTCTCTTCCTGCCTCCCTGCCTGTATCTCTCCTGTGAAAACAAACAAAAACCCAGGGACTAAGATACATGCAACAATACGGCTGAATCTCCAAAAAGCTGTTTATAAAGAAGAAACTGGACACCCAGAGGATATTCCGTGCTAGTTCACGTACGTGAAATTCAATCTGCAGTGACCAAGACGCCCACAGCGGCTGCGGACGAGGCGCGGGGCTCCCGCAGGCGCTTTCTGAAGTGATGGAAACGTGTGTATCTGATTAGGGCGGCGGTTACAAGGGAGACGCTTTACCAACAATCAAATGCTAAGCTGCTTACAAGAGACCCGTAAAGTATAAAAATAAACTAGAAACGAAAGGATGAGAAACAGATCGACCACGCAAAGAGTGACCAAAGGAAACAGCACTGCTCTATTAGTAACAGACGAATGAGCGCTGACGCTGCAGCGCAGCCCCGAAGCTCGCGTGCAGCTCGGATGCCGGCAAGCTCGCTGTACTAGTGAGGTGTGAGATCCACGGCTGCAGGTACTGGATGCAGCTACAAAACTGAGACAGTAAAACTGACAGAGAACAAGGATAAACAGACAGACACACAGCCACGCAGTAACCGAGGGATCCAGGCAGACCAACCACAAAAGCCATAAAGGATGAGAGTAAAATGAACCTGAGGAAGCTCCACCTAGTTCCGCTGGCAGAACAGGGCCTGCCCAGGTGCCCACAGCGGCGGCGTGTGCGCCGAGATGACCCGCGCTGGGCCGCACAGCAGCCGACCAGACTTAAATCTAACCCCGCTCTTTCACTTCAGGAATCACTTGTGAGGAGCTAAGCGGAGAGTTCCCCAGGTCTGGAGACTGAGAGACATACCCAAGTGACACTAGAGCCGACGGCGCAGTTACCATGGAAACTGGAAAATACTGCCACGTAAATGACGACGACACTGTGACACACGAAAATGTGCCAGGCGCGCCCTGGCGGGCAGCACCGAGGTCAGTCACCCTGGAGGAGCACAGGCCAGACCCCTGGGGTCAGGGAAAGCAAGCAGTGTGCATAACCGAATAAAAATAAAGACACTTCTCTCTCGTCCTGCCTACTCGCCTTCACGTCTCCCGGCACCTTCCTCAGGAAAAAAGAAGAGCAGCACAGGAACAGGACAGAACTCAACCTTGGAACAGAAGTCAACGAAACAGAGGAGACATAGGATAGAGTTTATTAAAGGCAAAACAAATGTTGGAAACGTAAAAAGATTGTCAGCAAAGAAACTTAACATCTATATGCCAATAAGTTAGAAAGAGTAGATGAAAGGGTCAAAATCACTGAAAAAAATCCATAAAATCCACAATGTATCAAAATCAATATAAAAAAAAGAAAGAAAAGAAACTGGGAGTATGAATTATGTGACAACCAGGAAGGACACTGACTCCCCAAACTCTGTTCTACAAGGACAACCTGAAGTACAGATGACATTACTGACAAATATTATGAATCATTTAAGAAAGGTAAGAGCGATTTTATACGAACTCTTCCACGGAAGAGCGTCCCAAAGAGTTTCAGAAGGCAGCATTACCCTGCTACCAAACCTGACATGTACGTGAAACACACACACACACACACACACACACACACACACACACACAAAAGTACGACAATTGCATTTAACAAACATACATAAACACCCTGAAAATAGCAAACTGAAGCCTGTGATGAAATGACACAAACAATTTAAGTGAATGTATGCAACCAGTTTCAACGATGCCATATTAACAGCATCAGAGAGAATCATCACACGATGAACTCAACAAGAGTAGACAAACCTTTCAGTAATACTAACTCACATTAAAAAAAAAAAATCCCAGCAAATGATGACAAGAAGGACGCTTCTGCATGCGGTCGTACTGTGTACAGAAACGCAAAGCAGACACATTTATTAGCAGGTCAGTAAAGGCTTCCCTGCTAAGATTAGAACAAGGTAAGAATACCTGGTGAGTCCTGGTGGAGTGGCGGTGAGGGCTGTCTCCACCAGCTGAGCGCAGTCCACACACAACACGAAAACCTAGGTTCACATCCTCGGGCCAGGGAGAACCACCAAGATAAAAACTAAAAAAAATAAAAATGCTTCTTCCTCCTCTGTTTTTCTGCCTATCTGCCTCTTCTTGCCTTCATTCTGCTTGAACCTTTCCTTAAAAAAAAAAAAAAAGAAAGAAAGAAAGAGCGTAGCCCTGAGGGCCTAGTGACCTACACCTGGGAGCAGTCCCCATGCATCCCAACATCCCGGGCTGAAGACCCAGGGATGGGGGGAAAACCAATGTGAACAACTAAATAAAAATGATAATAAAGTGCTTCACCCTCCTCTCTTCATATTTGTCTGTCTACTACTTGTCTTCATTCCAACCTATATCTTTCTTTACAAAAAAAACCCCCAAAAACAACAACAAAAAAATCTCTATTTGACACTGTACTGGAGATCCTATTCAATTCAATAACGTAAGAAATAAAAAGTTTAAGGATTAGAAATAAAAATATTTCAAGGCAATACCATTTAGCATATTAACTGTAATAAAACATCAAACCCTTTAGGAAAAAAAAAAAAAAAAAACCTACTGAGAGACATATAAGTCCACTACCCAGAGATGTAGAAAACACATGGGGAGAGAAGATAGAAGTAAATGGGAGAAAAACCTATGTTCATATATTAGAAGTCAATACCATAAAGATGACTTCTTTCCAAATCAATCTATAAATTCAGTGGAATGCCAGACCAATCAAAAACACAGTGGCGATTAGTGTGTTGGTGTGTGGAAAATGGACAAGATGATTTTTCATATTTACATGGAAATGTAAGAGTTGTCAAGAGAAGTCAAGATATTCTTAAAGTGTAACACAGAAGACTCACATCACCGGATATTAAGACTTACTAAGTGCCACCACTAAAATAATGAAAGAGGTAGGTGAACAAGCTGAGATGGAGGTCAAATGGAATTATTAACACGGGACAAACAGAAAAACAGAACATCTGGTTGATTTAAACAAACCACACTGGGAGTTACAACAAACAGTCTACACCAGCATTATACAGCAGTTTTCTATGGGGACTGAAAGGCAGTAGTTGGTATGATCAGGGAAATGAATTTAAAATTTTAACTTAAATTTAATGAAGCACACGAGGCTGTCAGCAACTCCATGAGACAGTGCAACCCAAACACTCCAATCAAAAGGCAGAGCCTATGAGATCAGATATGGAAGCAGGACTCACAATTCTCTCTACAGAAAACCACTTAACAGATATGGCTATAAGTAGGTTAAATGTCAATAGATGGGAAAGACACGTAAACACTAATCACCAGAGAACTGAAGTGCCTGTATTAATACGAGACAAAGTGGAATTCAGGATTGTTACCAGGAAACAGAGGGACAGTTAATGACGGTAAAGGGGTTACATTATCAAGAAAAATAACAATGCTGCATGAGATACGTTCAATAATAAGGGCTTCAAAATACACGAAGCAAAAACTGCTTCAGCTTAAAGGAGAAAGAGACAGATGCTCAATATGGTTGGATTTGAAGACTCTGAAGGGCGCAGACGACACGGGCAGACTTCCTTTCCACGACAGCGGGAGAAGCACTCCTTTCCAGAGCACCAGGGATGGTCACGCAGTCACCCCAGACCACAGGCCATGAAACAAACGCCAAGAGCGAAAGATACGAAAAAAGAGCACATATGTACTTTGACCACAAGAGAGCTAACCTAGAAATCAATAATCAAAAGATTTCTGGGAAAACTTTAGAAATCAATATTCTAAACTTCCATCTTAAAAATTAAAAAAAAACAACAACAACAACAAAAAACAACAACTAAGAAACAACAGAAAAACCAAATTAAACCAAAATGAGCAAAAGATGAGGGGAAACGAAGATGAAAATAAAGATCAAAGAAACAGAAAACAGGTGCGCCCTGGTGGCTTAGTGGGTAAGTTCACCAGACACAGTCCACACATATCCCAAGGACCTGAGTTTTGCGACCCATGCCTGGGGGTGGAACAACCAAACTGAACAATTGAATAAAAATAAAATGCTTCTCCCTCCTCTCTCTTCCTGTCTGCCAGTCTGCTCAATTTCACTCCTGCCTGCATCTTTCTTAAAAAAAAAAAAAAAAACAAACATGAATGAAACCAAACACTAGATCTTTGAGAAGACCATTAAAATTGTTAAACTAATAACTGGACAGGTCATAAAGAAATTAAAAGGATACTAAAAGAATATTATGGACAACATGTCAATAAATTACATCAATAATTTATTATTTCAATTTAAATTATGTCAATAAATTAAAAAAAACATAGAGGCAACAAATTCCTTGAAAGAGACAAACTACAAAAAACTTAGGAAGAAATGAATACGCCTCTCAAAGAAATTGAATATATAGTTAAAGCTTTTCTGACAAAGAACTTTTTGCTCAGAAGGCTTCACTTGTAAATTTTATCAAACCTTTAAGGAAGACATACCAATTCTACATTAACACTTCAAGAAAGCAGAAGAGGAGAATTCATTTTATGAGGCTCTGAGAACAATACTAGAGAAAGATATTACAGAAAACTACATGAACACAGAAGCAAAAATCCTTAGCAAAATTTTGGTAAACCTATGCAAGAGTATTTAATAGTGCATAATATAACAAATTTATCCCAAGAACACAACATTGGCTTAACATTTTAGTATTAATTGATGCAACACACTATTTAAAAAAAGAAAGAAAAACATTTATGAACTCAAACTCAAAATTTTAAGATACCCACCTGGCGGAATTCTAAATAATTCTCTCTCTCTCTTTTTTTTAAAGGACAGAGGCAGGCAGAATGAAGGTGAGCAGCCAGGCAGGAAGAGAGAGAAGGAAGATGCACTTTATTTTATTTTCATTTAGTTGTTCACACTGGTTGTTTCCCCAGCATCTGGGACTCAAACCAGGGGGATGTGGCCTGTGCTCCTTTGGAGGTCACTGACCCAACCACTGTTCCATGAGGGCACGCCGAATTCTACACAGTTCTTGATACCAAATATCACAGATTTAGGGATAGAAGAGAACATTCTATTAATCTGACAGTGGGCACCTATAAAAAAACCCTCGATCCTAATCATTCAACTAAATGGCAAAAGATTGAACGTGTTCTCCCCTAAGACTGGACACAGGGCCGAGCTGTCGCTGTTAGGGCAACAACACAGGAGCTCCTATCTGGTGGAAGAAGGCAAACGAAAGCCCACAGAAGGGGCGCATTTTACTGCACATCCACTGCATTCAGTGAGATCAACCAGAAATACAGACGAAGGGAAAATAACAGGAAATTCATGAACAAAGCTATACGGATGCTTAGTTCATGACAATGACGACTAAGCACAGAGCAGTGGTTTATGGGGTCTTTACACAAAAAAGGGACTAGAATGGCCAGCCAGCAATTTTGGAATTAAAAACAAACCCACAAAACTCCACGACTTCATCTTGGTTTTATTTCTCACCCAGAAGTCGATGCCAGGTACATGTGTGAGCTGAATCTGTAAAGGAAAACCAGATTTCTAGAAGATAACGTTTTCCTGACTTGGGTCTATTAAAGTTTCTTAAGCAGGTCACACAATGCACGAACCCTCAAGGAAAAGACAGATTGAATGGACTCTAGTAAAAGCCACAGCTACCCATTAAAAGACCCCTCCGAGCGTGAAGAGGTTGGTCACAGCGTGGGAGGTGTCTGCAGGGCTCAGGACCCGTGAACACCTCACATGCAGACGACACGCCAAATGCCTACCAACCAGTAAGAACATGACTGACACGCCACAAGGAACACGAACAAGAGCTTCACCTGGTAACTTTATAAAGGCCGATGTCCAAATGGCCAAGAAACAAAGGAAAAAGAGCCCCATGTCATCACCTGGGAGGTCGACATGCAAACAGCACGAGGCACTGGCAGAGCGTCTTCCAAGGGCGAAAACGAAGACTGAACAGCAAGCCTGGGGAGGACATGCGCAAACGCAGCTGGGGCGCTGGGCGCTGGGGGCACCCACCGGTGGTGTGAAGACACACAGGCCCTGACGCGGGGATCTCACCGCCTGCTACCGCATCCCAGAGAAACGTCACGTCTACGAGCACAGAAGACGGGTAAGAAGGTTTACAGCAGAAGTGTTCTTCACGACCCCAAACTAGAAGCGACCATAAGGACCAACACACAGTGGACAGATTCACACTCCGCTGAAGCATATTCATTCAGCGGGTTACTTGCACGCAGCCATGAAAATACACTTTTCGTTTTAAATGAAACAGGGATGGCTCTCACAAGGTTTGAAGGAAAGCAGCAGACACAAAGCAATACATACAGATTTCATTTATGTAAAGTTAATCAAACGTATCAGCTGCTAAGAAGTATCAAGTGCTTACCACATGCCACGTATCACTCTACGCAATTTTTATGTGTTTTAACTCTATGTTCACAGCTAATTAGACAGACATGACCCCAAATGTGCACAGCAGTCACAGAGAGGTTAAATCATTTTCTCAAGGCCACAGAATAACCAAGTGTGAGAGCTGGGATGTGGAGACAGCCAACAGGCTGAGGAGTCGACATTCTAGACATGCCGCCGGCCGTCCCTGAGTTTCAGTGAAGAGACGAAGAGGCAGGAGGAGCAGAAGGACTAAATGTGCATCTTCCAAAGAAAATCACTGGAGAGCAATGACTAAGACTGGGGAGGGAGGGAGGAAGGGAGGGAGGAGAAATAAAGAATTAATTCACGTTACATGCGTGTTGTAAAAAATTTGGAGGACAGATCAGAAAACTAGCTAAAACCTCCCAAGGGAGTTCGTGAGCTCAGTCACAAGCATGCAGAGTCCCAGGGGTCTCTGGGACACAGGTCTGGAGAGAGAAACTGTGCTCATTCACTCGACGCAACCATTCCTCTACGCCAGCATGCTTGAGGAACACGCTCCCATCGTGACTGTCACTTGCTCCCCTAGGGACAGTAACGGGGGCCACGTCTTCCCAGTGTGCGTGTACTGTGGGGGAGGCGTCAAAGGCATCCATCTGGAAAGAGCGTCATTTCTGAAAACCCCGAGATGGATACAGACTGAAGCCCTGGCATGAATTAAGCTAGAACAGGGTATCAAGTCATGAGCAGACAAAATGAAACAGGAGGAGTCTAGCTGGAAGTCGTGCATAAAAACTGACAGTGAAGGGACGAGGAACCCAACGGAAACTGCAGCAAAGTGCCCAGGCAGATAAAACAAGGGAGTACGCGCAGAGAAGGCAGGAAACTGGGCTGCTCACACTTGAACCACAAGTTCTTGCCCTGGATCACCTTCTGCACTTTTGTTTTTGCCTGGCTCCTGCTGGCCTTGTCGCCTGCGTCTTTCAGAGAGGTTGACAGCATGTGGATCTGTCAAATCTTGACAAATAGGGGCGCCCTGGAAGGAACAGCATGGGGAAAGCGCACAGGTGCGGTGTGTGCAGTGCGGGAGAGTGAGCAGAACAGCATGGAGGAGGCAGAAGAGATGACACTGGATTCAGACCCGGAAGGCAGGGTCTCCTCTGCCGTGACCTTGAGAGGCAACTAGGCTCGAAGCTCAAGAAGCTCAGACACAGCAGTGGGAACTGGCTGAAGCGGGAGAGAAGGCGGAGGGCAATCGATCGTGAAACTGGCAGGAGTCCAGAGCAGGACAGAAGGAGGGCCTGGAATGCCGGCCGGAGGAGGAGGACGGCCTGGGACAGGGCAGCAGTGACCTATGCGAAGCTGGAGGGGCAGGATGGCAGGTGAAGAGTGGTGTCCGAGTGGAGTTCTGCCAACCGCCATCAATTCCTGTGCAGGTCTGGGTGTCACCAAACTCTCCAACCCAAGATGTGGGCAGCCTGAGCTACTCGGGATTGGCACGTGCACCGCCAGGAAGGTCTTTGGCCAGCGGAGGCCAAGCCCGATTAGGTCCAGGCAGTTATGTCCCTGGACCACCTTCTTCCCCCGATATGACACACCTGGGTCATCTGGGAAGACCATGAAAACTGGAGGAGTGGGGCAGCAGGGACAAGGCCCTGGAGGTAGAAGAGGCTCTGAACCCACTTACCTGGGACTTGGAACAAAAAGGCCCCGTCTTCCCTAGCTCTCTGACCCTGGAGGGATAGATCTGAGCTCTGCAGGAGACGGGCTCCAAGTCATGGTTGGAAACATGGACGTGGCCTGAGAGAGAAGACTTTACTGGAGAACTGCCTTTACTGTCCACACAAATCCAGCTGTGCTGCAGGAGGGGCTGAGCACCCCAGTGGAGGCACAGCCAGGGCAGAGCCGGGAATTGACAGGGAGGAAATACGCGAAGAAGGAGAGAACAGTGAGGGAGCCAGTCACAGAGGCGGGAGGAGAACAGGGTAGACGGGAACTTTCCTGCGAGCTCTGGGGAAGCGGGTTCAGAGCCTCCTCTACTTCTGGGGCTGTGTCCCTGCCGCCCCACCAGCCTCCAGGCTACCCATCTCGCTCGGCTCTCCCTGATCTAACACTCGAGAACGTCCCTCCACATGCCCTGTCCTTCCTCCATCTCACAGTCCCTGCTGGGCTCCCACTTCTCGGGGGCCTGAGAACCACCAACTAGTTACTTCTACGTGTAAACAATCTTTCTCTTAAACTTTTTTACTGCAAGACGATGCACTCGCTTTCCGTGTTCATTTATCTGAAAAGGCATTTTATTTAGTTGTTCTTGGTTGCTACTCCTGGCCCAGGGTCATGAACCTGGGTCCTTCAGATGCATGTGGACTGCACCTGGCAGATGCAACCAGCAAACCACTGGGACGCACCATCGCTTTCAACATCTAAATGCCAGGACTTCCAGAGCCTCACACCTTCCTCGATGGCCTTAGGCCTCAGTCCTCAGTCAGGTCCCTTTAGATGCTCTGATAGGACTTCACATTCTCCTTGGTAGCACAGAAAAAGGCCGGATCAATCACTTCCTGAGCATAAGCTATAGAATATGTCTCGCCTCCTGAGATATGGCCCATGAGGGCAGGAAGTGAGCGTCTCTAAAGTAGGGTTGGCAATTCTTTTCTGATGGGGTCCCAATAGAAAATGTTTTGACATGCTCTGGTGGAGCAGCTTCGCCAGCTGCCTTTGGCCAAGAGTACAGTCCACATACATCCCAGGGACCTGGGTTCAAGACTTGGGGCTGTGAACAACTAAATAATTAAGTGCTTCTTCCTCCTCTCTCTTCCTGCCTGCCTCTGTTCACCTTCATTCCTAGAAAGTAAAAAAAAGGGAAAGAAAATACATTTGGCATTACCAGTCACAGCTTTCCTAGTCACCACTGTTCATCGCAGCCTGAAAGCAGCCAGTAACTGAACGGAGTGAATGGGCTCAATAAAGCTGTCTTCACAAAGAGCGGAGGTGGGCTGGCTACAGCTGGCAGCCCTGGTCTGAATCACCTGCACCTGACAGGCGGCAGGCGCTCAGTGTGACCAGAGGAAAAACCACTGGCTCTGGCACTGAGATGGACACTGCCCAGGGACGGGGCTTTTAGCAATGGTGGGACCCAGATGACAGCAGGCTGAGCAGTGAGAGGGGAGAGGGAACAGCAACCTTTCCAGAGAGGCCCACAATGTGAGGGGCAGGAGGAGGGAACACCGCCGTCCCGTGAACACAGGTGAGGCGCCTGTGTGCAGGCGAGGACAGGAAGGTGGGTCTGGGAAGAAACGGGAGTGGGGCCGGCAGGTGCTGGTCACGAAGAAGGGAGCCACCTGCTGAGGCAGAAAGAGAAACAAGAAAAGATGGGAGGAGCAAGTGAGGGGCAAACCTTTAGTCTCCTTTCCTGTGACATGAGGGCCCAGGCCACCTCGTGAGGTGGTTGAGCACACCAGAATCTGGCAGTCTGGGAAGGTGGGCCGTTAAGGAGAGGGACTGGGTTGCCAGAGCCATCCCTGGTCTGAGAACACTCTTCCAACGGAGTGGCCTTTAGGTATTCCAGGGCTGTGAAGTGTGTCACTCACTGAGTCGCCAGTGACTAGTACTTCCTGTCACTGCCCTTGCCCACGCAGGTAGCAACAGGCAGGCCCCGAGGTGGATGAGGTCATGCTTTAAACATGTGGACATACCTAGCTCTGGCTTGAAGGATGTTGCAAGGCATTTTAATTTCAGAAAGTTAGTGTTGGTTTGATCTCCACACCTTCGAGTATATGAGTATACTCGAGTATATGCTGTGAAACATTTCTCCATTAGGCAGAAAAGAGGTTTTCTTCAAGTGGGAGCAACCATTTGATTGGGGGTTTGCATTAAAAACGGTGCTATGCCTAACACAGAATTAAAACTTATAAAACATATAACTTCTCACTGAGGAAAGTATTCCTATTACAGATTTAAATACTCTGAAAAGTTTCCCCAGCATTAAAAACCTATAACCAGTCAATTTCACTTATCCAAACATCTAGACAGCTGAAAAAAAAAAAACTTTACATTTCAACACTGACTTATTTATTCCTTTTACTACCAGTGCAGACATGTGTGAGGAGAGTTTGGACCCCATCTCCTGAGTTTTTAGGAAGAATGAAAATCTTTTAATTGACATGCCTGAAAGAATATTATGAGAACCTGTCTTATTTCAAGGTATAATCAGTGTGGACACTTATAGACAGAAGATTCTACATCTTTGTTAAACGTCAATTCATACTTTTGAGTCCTCACACACAACTACCCCCCTCCAAAAAAAACCCAAAACCAAAAACAACTTCCTAAAACACACCAGTCCTCGCTGTACTGTTTCAAGTTTCCAGAGATAATGGAACCAGTCTCCAAATTGACTAGAGTGTAAAGTGGTCATGCCTGCCCTCGTAAGACACTTGTGATTGGAATGACTTCCAATCCACTTGTAGATGTATATTCCATAAACAATCTCTTACCCTATCGTAGGGTTGATGTTTGGATCAAAGCTGTCCTCCACGAAACGCCACACGATACTCGATTTACCGACACCTGTATCCTGGAAGAGAGTGAGATGGGTGGATAAGAAAAAATTCACCTGCTTTCAGACACCGATGTTCAGGACTCCAGACAAATTATCCCAGAGAGGCAAATTTTAGAAAGCGAGGACCACCAGAGGGTTTCATGAAAATTCAGTAGAGGTAATTAGATTTCAAAACGTATTTTATTTTAGGAGTTTGCCAAGTTTGAGAAACTTGGGACCCTCTTGAAGGACCCATCGTTTCTGCTTCAGGTGAAAAGTGTGACAAGTCCCTTGGCCTTTTAACACGCATAAGCACTTTGATCTCCTGAGTTAGTTCTGAGTGATCCTGGGTCAATGCCAGCTCCACCCTCTGTGGGAAGGGAGAGAGTAGCTGTGGACTCCTAGTCTGCAAAGCAGCACCTCGGGCAAGAGGGCATCACTTCGAGCAGGTCGCTTTGAAAGGGCCTGACTGGCAGGAGGCTGGAGCGTCGAGAATCTGGGCTTCCCGACGGAACTCCTCTCCACCCCAGGAAAAGTTAACTTTGCCAAGTAACCGAGCCAGGAATGTCAGGGGCATCCCGCCCGTTCCGGCCGGCACACGGACCACGGACGGGAAAGGACGCCGGCGCGGCTGGTCAAGTCCTGCCAGGTGGTCTTCCTCTGGCGGACCGGCCGGCCGCGGCGGGCACCTGCGAGGCGGCAGGAAACTACTTCGCGGCTGCCCCGCAAGCCAGGGCGGGCGGGGGGGCACCGGCCCGTCGGGGGCGGCCGGGGGCGCAGGCGGGACGGGCGGGGCGTCGGGGCCGCTCGGGGGCGCTCGGGGCTGCGGGGGGCTGCGGGCCCCGGGGCAGCTGGGCGCCGGCTCGCGAGGGGCTGGGGCTGGGGCTGGGGCTGGGCCCGCCCGGGGCCGCGGGGCCCGTGCGCCGGCCTCCCGCCCTCCCGCCGGCACTCACCCCCAGCAGGCACACTTTGAGCTCCCTCAGCGCCATGGCCCGGAGCCGGCCGGGCGGGCCCGCCGCCGCCCTAAGTTGACGAGGGAGAGGCCGGGCCGCGCACGAGCATCCCCCGCCGCCGCCGCCGCACGGCCCAGCCCCAGCCGCGGGGCGCGCAGAGCCGGCGGCCGCCTGTCGTCCGGCGCTCGGCCCGGCCGTCCGCCACCAGCCGCGCGGGGCCCGCCTTAGCAGCCGGGACGCCGCTGCGGCCTCCGGGACGACGCCGCCGCCGCCATCTTGGGACGCCGGCCGGGTCACCTGACCTCCCCGCCCACCTCGGCAGCCACCTTCGCGCGGGGCGGGGCCTGCGCCGTGACCACGCCCCGCAACGACCACGCCCCCTACAGGCCCCGCCCCGCGGGCCCACCTCCAGGCCCATCCCAAGATGGCGGGTGA
The DNA here is from genome assembly GCA_004363575.1 of Solenodon paradoxus. Taxonomy (NCBI): domain Eukaryota; kingdom Metazoa; phylum Chordata; class Mammalia; order Eulipotyphla; family Solenodontidae; genus Solenodon; species Solenodon paradoxus. The sequence continues at coordinate 275,580 of RJWH01001183.1, forward strand.
GAGGGGCCGGGCTCCGGGCGGAGGGGCGGTCCCCTCCCGTCCCCTCCCCTCCCCTCCCGTCCCTGCCTCCGCGAGCTGCGGGGACCCCGGCCCGCCCACCCCTGGGCCCGCCGCCGACCCTCGTAAGTCTGTATGTGTCTCGGTTTTCAGACATCCCCCTGTACTTTGTGGACTTGCAGGATGACTTAGACGACTGTAAGTTGGGGCGTCCCCGCCCCCCTGGGAGCCTCTGGCAGAATTGGGGGTGCACGGACGCGGAGGGGAGGCGCAGGCCAGGCCCTCCCCGTTGGGGCCGGAAGAGCGGGGCCCCAGCTGCTCGGATCACGGGCGGAGTCCCGGCTCCCGGGCGGGGCGGGGCGAGGCGGGGCGGGCGGGGATGGGATCCCTCCCTGTGCGGGAGGACGCGCCCCTGCTGGGGAAACTGCGCTTCCTGCCACTTTCCTCCTCCTCGGGCGACCCGGAGGGGCGGGAGCGCTACTCCCAGGTCCTGGTGCTTGGGGCTGGTGGGACGGGGAGGGTGCAGCCACCTGGGTGGGCGGCCGCCCTTCTTCCTGGGACCTGAATAAGCTGGGCGTGGCGGGGCGAGGCTCTCCGCGCGGCCGGCCTCAGAGTTGCACAGACTTCTCAGTTGTCCTGGCCACTGCCTGGCTCCATCTCATGTCAAGGAGCCCATTGCATCTGCATCTCTGGACGGGTCGCTTGTCCCCGCTGCTCCTTTTCTTTGACATCACTTTAATCTGGAAAGGCGAGTTCGCTTTTGCAGTGAGCGAAGCATCTCCATCCTACAAACATTTCTTGAGCACCTGTTTGTCCTGGGACCAGCCACTGGTGGAGCGTTGGACCTATAAAGACAGACAAAAGCGGGGACAACTCACACAAAACTCATCTCCTAAGGGGAGAGCCATCTTGTAGATAGAAAATCGTGGGCCTCCTAGGTGCTTGCTGCTGCCGGCGCCCTGTACAAACCTGTAGCATAGCTACCGCTCATGGGGGACTTGCTGGGCACTGCCCTTGCCCATATACTAGTTTCCCAGTAAGAGTTGGTGTTTATTGAAAAGTACCATAGGCGAGGCACAGTATTAAATCCTTTATACACATTCCGTCTTTGAGCAGCGGGGTAACTGTATTAAAGTAGATGATATTTGCGTGGCTGATCTTTAAGACAATTAGGAGTATGGGTTCTGGGGTCAGATGGCCAGAGGAAGAAGGTTTGCACCACTCTTTCTGATTCTAGGATCCTGGCCAAGTCCCTGAACCACTCTGAGCCTCAGTGGCCTCATCCATAAAATGGGAACAATCGTGGTCTCCCTCAAAAGATTTCTGTGAAGGTTAAATTCATGAAAAGTTTTGTGCTAAGCTTCATACCTAGTAAGTGTTCAGTTAATGTTAGCGGCCATTCTCATTGTTACTAATATTACCACCAGTATATATATGTTGAACCAGGTACAGTGCAGACCCCAGGTTTGCAGGGCTGAGGGTTCCGCCAGTGGGCGTGCTGGAATGGGAGGACAGAAGTGTCTCTCTTGACAGTCACCTGCTGTCAAAGCACCTCTCAGTCGTACATCTGATTTTTGACCTGGCTGGAAAAGCTGACTTCTGGTGGTTTCAGTTATCTAGCAAACCACCCCAGAACATAGTAGCTTAATTCAGTGGACTTTATTTCTAACAATTCTGTGGGTGGGCTTCGTGACACACAAGCCTCACGAGTTCTCAGTTGAACTCTGGGGAACTGGCTTCACTCACGTGGGTGGCAGTGGTCCCGGCTGTCACCCAGGTGCCTGGTCCACTGGGTTCCATCAGACTTCTCAAAGCCTGGTGGCTTCGGGCCATCAGGCCACTTTCCTTCGATCTCTTTTGTGTCTATGTCCAGAAAGAAAGTAAGAGACTGTGCAGGGAAATAGAATGGTCTTGCTTTGAACTTCTTGGAACAAATTGTGAGTGTTGGAGACTTGCAATAAAAAAGGCCTGAAATACTCTCCAGCGTGTGGCTGACTTGCCTTATTACCTTGCATGTAGCCACACCTTGGGTAGAGGAACTCAGGGAACCTCCTGGAGCGTCCTGTATGGACAGGGGTGAGGACTGTGGGGCTCGGGACCTTCTGACTTTACAATGTAATTGATCTAGTCACCATAATGGGGGGCTATGCGGCAACCCATGCTGCCCTGCGTCCTCTCTTCATACCTCGCCACAGTGGTGTTGGGAGCCGTTGTCATGCTGTGATAGGAGAGCAAGGAGCCGGAGCTCCTGTGGCCCACTTCCTGCCTTTGTCTGCGTCTGTGTGAGCTGAGCATTCACTCGGTTCAGTGTCTTCACCTGGAAAACGACAAGAGACTAGCAGACACCTCACAGGACTTCCATGAGGATTAGATGAGCATATAAAAACATACATGGAACATGCCTGGCACAGTGAATGTTAGATTTCTTACCATCGTCGTCGTCGTCGTCGTCATCATCATCGCTGCAGTGAAGAGTCTGACTCACTGACAGCAGGGACCGCTCTGTGAGGTGGTAGGGTCAGTGGAGTAGCTTACCCTGGTGACTCAGCTCGTAAATGAGAGACCTAGAAGTTCAACTCTCCTGACAATTCTTTTTCTTTCATCTCGCAGATCAGCTTCACAAAACTTTTACCCTTGGCCATGGACATTGGCTTGGGTTGTTTTGTGTGACTCTCGAGGCGTTTTTGTCTAAGTGATGTGATCTCTGTTCCATTTAGGCTTGAATTCGCTTTGGGCAGGGACACAGGTCATCCTTTTTATAACTCAGTGTTCTGCATGACGTATGTGCTCAATCAGTGTTGCTACCAGTAACAACAAAGGGTTAGAGACTGGTCTGATTTACTTTGTGACTCTTGATTAAATTGGGCTGACTTCACAAAGAAGCCGTAATGAATGGATGCCTTGTTTTTTTAAATCATTCAGAGTCTTCAGGCCATTGCAGGACAGAAAAGAATGAATTTTAGAGAATTAGCTTGCTGAAGCCATCTGAATTCCTCCTCCTGAGAGCAGCAGGAACCTGGCCTATGGGGCCCGGTGGTGGATTGCACGTGGAACATGGCACTCTCTGAGTCTGTTGAAGGGGCTTCATAACCTCTGAATGTCTGAGTTTGCTTAGAGAGGTGGAGGCTGAAGGCTTATTCCTCCTGGTAAGGTTAGAGTAGCCAGTTAGAATTTAAATATATGCCAGTTGTGGGTGAAATAAAAGAGGGGAAGCTATCGCAGATATTAAGAGACCTAAGAGACCTATCAACAAAATACAATATGTGGTTATAGTTGAACCCTTAGTTGAACAAACCAGCTATAAAAAGACATTATTGCGACAGTCGGGAAAATTGAACTTGGACTGGATATTAGATTATATTAAGAATTATTATTAATTTTGTCAGATGTGATAGTGGTGTCTTGGTTTTGTTCAGAGGAGAAGAGCCTTGTCTAATAGAATCAAGCAGTTATGGGCAAAATGATTTGACATAGGAGGTCTGCTTCCAAATTCTACAATAAACCACAAACAAACCAAAAGTTGGGAAGGAGTGTGGATGGGGGGAAAATGTGGGGTGCTCATTGTTGAACCTGGATCCTGGGAACGTGGGGATTATTATTCTGTTCTCTATTTTTGCATGTTTGAAAATATCCATAATGAAAAGTTTTCTTAAATGAGGTGAACATTTCATATAAAATCTCTGCACGAAGAGTTGGAAAATTGGATTTCCCTTCTGAAGTTGGCTGCAAAGTTATTGTAAAATTCATTTAACTTTGAACATTCTGACTCATAGAACATAATAGTGTTTGGAGAACAGCGTATTTCTTTTCCGATGTTTAGTTTTCAAGAGGTGTCTATGAAAGAAGTTGGAAGAGGGCATGCTTTTATGGATGAGCAAAGCTTGACACCAACAAATTACGTTTGAGTCCTTGTGGAAAACAAGGTTAGTTAAGGTGAGGAAAATAGCAAGACTCTTCAGCTCTTACGGAGGAAGCAGCACCGCACATTCAAGCTTGAAGAAAAGACTTTCTCCACAATGAAAGTGTTCCATTTCACCTGCTCACCTGGTTCCAAGTTGGTAAAAATGTCGTCACGGACCCTTGCCAAGCTCTGTGCCCCCAAAGCAGAAGAACTATTCATATGAACCCCAAACCAAACCATTGAACTTTTTCTCTAAGCTCTAATAGAAACTCGAGTCAAAGATTGTCAATTTAAAAAAAAGTTAAGTGAGATGGTTTGAACAGGAAGACGTGCTGGTCGAGTGAGACTTGGGAAATGGAGTGAAAACCCAGACATCAGACTACTCTCGAAATCAGCGTGTGACATGTGTTTTCCTGTAGAGGATCAGATAGTAAATATCCAGCTTCGTGTGCCGGAAGGTCTCTGACGTCACCATTTGTCCCTGCCCGGGCATCCCTGATGTAACTGACCACAGTACCTACGCCAAGGGGCCTGGCATGCCCCATAACACGTGATTCACAGACACGGTTGGGCGGGACGGGCCGTAGTTTGCCCACGCTCGGCTCTGCATCCAACTGGCTTTTTGCTGTGGGGGCCGGCGTGTCTGGCCCTGGCTTGGTCAGCCAGGTGCTGGCCTTCCCACCCAGTCGGTGTGGAGAGCGGAGCTTTTGGTGGCAGAGCCTCTGCTTTGCCCTGGCCCTTTGACAGGCCGCTCACCTTGGTGTTTCCTGTCCCCTGTTGGCGTGTGGGGGACCGGACACGTACCTGTTTGCTCCCAGCAGAAGCGTGGGGCAGCAGACTCTGGTGGTGGGCATGGCCCCAGCTTTGCTTCCTTTGCAGACAGCGCCTGCGACTTCCATTTCCTGGTAGACACACGTGGGCACCAGTGTCTCTGAAGCTGTCCCTTTAAAGGGTTTCAGGTGGCTTTTCACATCCCCAAGAAGCTATTTTAAACAGATATTGGGCAATGCAGCTTAGCTAATGAAAGAGAACATGGTTCTGTCCTTCAGAAGAGTACTTAGTGTTGCTGCTCTGCTTGGGACGAGCTGGGCAAGCGGCTGCCTTTCTCCGGCTCCTGCAGGGGCCAGCGTTGCGGAGGCGCTGGCATCGCGGGTGGTGATGGATGGCGTAAGGCAGCACAAGCCCGACTGGGGCTCGGTCAGAGTGGCCAAAGGGCTCTGTTGACGGCGGTGTGACTGCCTGTTCTCTGAGATGGGGTAGCCTGGGAAGGCGATGTGTGTGCAGAGGTGGGGTGCAGCGGGAAGGTGTTGGACTTGAGAACCAGGGGTGGATGCGGGGGAGCAGGGGGCTGAGGCTGGGGAGATGGAAGAATCTGCTCCCCCATTATAGGGTTCACGCTTATCCTGAGAGGCAGCAGAGACCCTCTGATGTTTTGCTTGCACTTAGGTCTTAGAAAGGTGACTGAGATTGTGGTGCAAATACTGCTTATTGACACCTAGCAAGGTGCCAGCCTTTGTCATCAGTGCCTCTGGAGTTTCATCCTAACTGCAGAGACCCTGGGAGGCAAGTATTTTCAACTTCAGTTTATTGCTGAGCAAGGCCCACAAAGAGACTAAGAAGCGTGCTCAAAGCCTCGCAGCCACACGGCTCTCCATAACGGCTGCACACATTCACACTCCCACCGACAGTTTCCAAGGGCTCCTTTCTCTGCATCCTCACCAGCGCTTACTGTTTCCAGTCTTTTGCAGAAGAGCCAGTCTCACAGGTGGAGGTGACGGCTCTGTTGAGCTGCGTTTCCCTGATGAGAGAGGAGGAGCGTTTTCTGATGTGTCCGCTCACATCTGCCCATTGTTTTGTTTGGATTGTTTTTTTCTTCTGTTTAATTTATGAATTCTGTATATATTTTGGATATTAACCCCTTATATGATGTACAAATGTCTTCTCCCATGTGGTGGGATGTCTTTTCATTTCGATGAGAGTTTCTTCTGCTGTGTTTCTTTGCCTTTTATTGGATGGAATCCATTTGTTTATTTTGGTTTTTATTTCTCTTGAGATCGGAGTCTAGTTCTCAGAGACATCTCTCAGGCCACGTCAGGGAGTGTGTCTCACCTTTGTTTTCTTCTAAGTATTTTTCGGTTTCAGGTCTTACATGCAAGCCTTTGATCTGCTCTGAACTCACTTGCGTCTGGTGTCAGGCAGTGGTCTCGTTTCTTGCTGAAGCTCTGCTGAGCTAAGTGTTGCTTCCACGGGTGTGTTCAGTTTGTGAAAATCCATCGAATGAAACATTTCTTGTTTGTCCTCTTTCCTGTAGGAATCTTGCTCTTTAGTTTTCTTTAAGTTTGGTTTAAAAGTCAGGACGTGGGAAACAACCTCACTGTGCACTGATGGGAAGGACTCTGAGCAGGGAACGATGGCAGACGGTTGAGCTGGATTGTGTGAGACAGGATGGGAACTCAGTGGCTGAGTCTGCTTTTTTCCAGAAAGAGGAAGATGGCTTTCCTGCTCTAGCAGTTTGACCATGATGGTCCATGGAGAAGTAACTCCGTGTTGCTCAGCATTGCTTGATTGTTTCAAATGCTTCCTACAGGAGGAACATAGAAGCACCCTTTCCCCCGCCCCCGTGCACGTGCACTCACCCCAAAAGTGGTGGCTGGTTTTCTTTGCAACCTCTTTTTTCTCTTTGAATCTGCCTCAAGTCTGACTAGAGACATTGATGCATTTTTAAGTAATGATCCCCCTGCTGCTGTGCGGACTCCTCACCCTGACCACCTCTGCATCTTTCCCCAGCTGGGTGGCAGGAAGGAGAATTGAGATGTGCCATTAAAATGGAGCGTCCAGGCTGCTTTGAGCCGCAGACTTCTTCCTTCCCGGGTAACCCGAGTGAATGTTTCCCGTTGACTGTCAGTGTAAAAGTCAGAGTCATAAATAATGACAGGCGTTGGAAGTTGTGATTAAAGCCACAAATCAAAGCGGAGTTTCCACGTGTGCATGGAGAGAAGGACGGCTGCTCGTGAGTTAACCCGCGCTGTTCGGCCAGTCCAGTGCGTCGTGGAGCTGCTTTCCTGGGTTCATTTGTACCTGTTCCCTGTGGCTCTCACCGCTAGTGCGTTGTGGGTTCTTGCCACGTGACATCTCTGCTCACTCGGGAGGTTTAGCGTCCAGGGACCATGTCTTTCTTCTGTCTGAACTGTGCTTCTCTGCTGTCCTGAAGGTGACCGCAGCAGGACGGAGTCCGTGTGGGGTGACGTGGGATGTGCCTGCCACGTCTGTGCTCCCCTCTTTTGAACCTTTTCGTGATGTGAAATGACCTGGAAGTTTCTTTTCTTTCTCTTTTTCTATGATTCTGCCCACTGTATTTTGAACCTGTAAAGTGCGCTCACCTAGCGTCATGCGTAGCACTACCTGGCACTTTCCCTGTTTGGAAACAGATTGGTCTCTGGGGGACATTGATACGCAGGTGAGTACAAGGGCGCCTCCTCGTCGGGATTTAAATGATGACTGCCCTGGTGGTCTTCTTTTGGTCGATTACCTTTGCGTGCCTAGTTAGCTAGAAGAGGGTCAATCCTTCCCCCCCCAGAGGTGCAGGTTCTAGAAATGCGTTTTGCAGTGGGTTTTTTAGTTGGGGGAAGAGTTCTGTTATTTTATACGTAGTCAGCCAGCATCAGGGTCCAAGGAAAACAGACAAGATAGTAGGGACTCCATTGAGAGGAACCGTGGTGTTTTGGTTGTGTGGATGCGAGGCTCCCTACGGCTTCAGACCATTGGGTCGGGCTGCAGGACAGGAGAGGACTGCGGCCTTCAGGGAGCTCCTGCGCTGTGAACCGGGCCCGCCCCTCCAGGTAAGGGGCGGCTGTTCCGCGAGGGGACGGGATGCGGGGAGAGTCCTCGCCCCTCACATCAAGCTGCGCTCTGCGGAGCCCTCCGCCACTGGCCTCTGCCAGCTCTCAGTTCCTCATCACTCTTGGTGATGGTGAAGGTTCAGTGAGGTCCTGGTAAACCTGCCAGTGACCCGGTGGGTGGCGGACACTTAAGATAGCAGGTGCTGGAGAGCGGGTGGCTGTGTAGACCGCTGCAAAGGAAAATCACCACCTCTGCTGGCTTGTTTATGATTAAATGGAGCCAAGAAGCCTTCAAAGTGTGACTATTTTCTGCTTTATATTAAGCTTTCGTGAATAGTTACCGTAACTTTATTTTCAAATAGAAGGAGGTACACTGAAAACCTTGAACAAGATGTTATTTGCTATTTCTAATTTCATTTATGACTTGAATGCTTACTATCCTGATGTTTCTGTGTGGCCTGGACTTGGTGGGCCTCAGGAGAAGCAACCTCTCCTGCTATCACTGCAGACTTCAGCGAGGTCCCTGGACCACGTACCCGCTAACAGTGGCTAGGAGTGTGAATTCTACAGCATTCTTTTTCAGAGAAGGAGTCATTTTATATGCTATTTCTACTGTGAGGGGCCCTAGCGAGATAGCTTGGCTGATCTTCACCGTCTATTCATTCAGTCATTCATTCATTTTTCCGGCAACTTTCATTGTGTGACGTCGTGTGTCAGGCATGCGAGTGAGTCAGTCGGAGATTTTGCCTCGGAGTCGAGCAGCCCTGATCCTTGGTACTGACCCAGAACCACTCCCACTCTGGTGGGACCCTGAGCACCCCAGAAGCTGCTGAAGGCAATGCCACCTGCTGTCTTACTCTTCTAAAGTGGTTCTCAGCCTGGACATGTGGCCGTGTCTGCAGATGCTTTGTGTCACCACGAGGGGTGAGGGGGTGCCTGAGTGCCGGTGGGCCGAGGCCCTGAGACAGCCGAGTGCTGCCAGGCTCAGCCCCCAGCAGAATGAGCGGCGGCGGGGCCGGCCGGGCTCCAAGTTCATCACCTGGTGACTGGTTGAGTTTGTCTTTGAAGACTTAATAAAAAAAAAAACAATTAAATGTCATGGCAAGAGGTTATTTGTCACAGTACCTGGTCAGAATGCCTTGACAACCGACACTGACGATGACATGGACGATTTTCATTGCTTTGTGGAAAGGGGATCCAAACTCACGACCGTGGATGGAGTTGTTCAGAGTCGTCACCTGTCATTTGCAGGTAGACAGTACAGCTCCCCGGCTAATGCCATTGAGATGGGCCATCACAGAATTTCCCAACTTTAAAAAGGGCCAGGCTGATGATCCACGGAAAGAAAAGTGTTTGCATATGTGTCTGTGCGCACACAGACGCAGATGAAAAAGCATTGTGTTTTGTTTTGTTTTGTGTTTGTACTGGGAATAAGGGCCCTGTCCTTCCCCTGTGAACGTGACGTTGTTGTTGTAGCTGCGGAAATACTTCCCTTGAATTGCAGCAGTTCAGTGGCCATTTCAGAAGTCAGTTATTCATGTACTATTTGTCCTGCTTTTGCTGTGTAAATGTGCATGTGTGTGTATATACATGCATATGTATTTAACCTGTATTTTTCTGTATATCAAATAGCTTAGTTTAATACATGTGGAAAAATTGTATTGGTTGCTCTAAATGAAACTTAACCAAAATGGCATAAGACAAAAGTAAAATAACATTGGTAAATTCTGGGTAGACAGTTGCCAGCAAAAGAGTCTGAGTGTGAGGCCTGCTGAGAATTGGGAAAGATTAGCCTGTCTTGGACGAGCTCACACAACTGTGCCAGGAGGAAATGCTCTTTGGTTTAATTAGGGTGTGGAGAAGGGACTCCCTCTTCTGCTGTGTGACGTCATGACTGCCGCATACCTCCCGCGTGCCACGCTAGGGGCACCGCTGGGCTCAGGGTGCGGCGCACGGCTGTGGAAAGGAAGCTGATTCTCTGATCGACCTCCATTAACGCAAACTGCCCAGGGAGGCATCACTTAGACAGCCCAGGTCTTTGTTCTGTGAAAGACTTGACACTGTGATTCTGTTGCTTACGATGCAACGAAATTCCCCTAATTCAGATTTCTTACTCTCTCAGGTGAGTTTTCCATTGTCCCTGCTCTGCCCGTCTTTAGACACTTAGACGGAAGACCAAAAATTAACTACCATATTCATGTTAGGACACTCGGATATTTTTGATTCACTCACTCGTGTTGTATTACGCTAAATATCGGCACTCGTTTATTTTGTCACTTTGACAGTTACGGTGGTTTTGGACCTGCTGTCTCTCTTCTCTGCAGCCAGGCTGTCTCATTTTTGCCAGCAGCAGCGAATCAGTCAATCCGCGGTGACCCTCGGGGCCACTGTGGAGACTCACACGGCTCTGGCTTTCGTCTCCTGACCGCTCCTCACGCTTGTTTCTGTGGAGACTCGATTTCCCCCTACTTTCCCTGGGCCTGCGAACCTCTCCGGAATCGAATCCTGGTAACAAAGCCTCGGAGACCGAGCTCTGCAGAAGCCAGTCTGCTGAGTGTGCTGTGCGCCAGGCCTGGCTTGACAGTCCCAGGGGTTCCAGGGCCTCCGACTTTGGCTGTGGAGACAGTCATCTTGGGGGTCACAGGGATCCACTTCATGAGCGTGTTGACACCCGAGGCTGTAGCGTCACCTACTGCCTTCCTTCGTGTGACACATTTTCATGGGTAGACTTCTTGGCATGTTATGCATCCCAAAATACAAAGGGAAAAATTCATGCTTTGTAATGCTGGCTTTGAAGAAATTAAGAGGAAACATAGTTGAAAAAATGTACCCACAAGGTGCACCCTTGTGATTTGAGACCATATGAAACCCGGGGACCCAGGCCTGAGACCCAGAGGGATGTGGGGGTTGGGGCGCAGGTTGGGCTCCCCACGTGTGTGCCGTTCCTGATGCTCTTGGTTCCTTTTCGAGATGCAAGTCTCCACATGGTGTCATCCTCTTCAGTCTGCAGAATGGGCTGCAGAATTTACTTGCTGCTTTAGAAAGGGTGTGTTAAAAACCAAATTCTTGGTGCTATCTTTTTGTTGTTGCCCAGTGTTTTGACTTCATCTTCATCCCTGAAAGCTGCTTCTCTGGACATTAAGTGCCAGGTGACAGTTTTTCTGTCAGTCCTGTAGTGAAGCAAGTCCACGGTCTTCTGCCCACCCCGCCATTTCTGATGGGAAGTCGAATCCTCTCTCCTTGTGTTGTGCGCGTTTCTCTCCTGCTTTTGAGGTGGTCCGCAGCTTGGGAGGCATCTGTGGGTTTCTGTGTCTTCTTGGGTTTGATGAGATTCTTGATTCTGCATGTTTGCTCTTTTCATCAAATTCTGGAAAATTTTGGCCATTATTTTATCATCGCCACTGTGTTACGTCTACTCAGTTCGAACTTCAGGTAGTTTCAATTCTGGAATTTTTGCTTGGTATCTTTTTGCAGTTTGCATTTCTTTGCTGTGATTCTCTGTCTCTTTATTCAAGAGAGAGGGAGGCATGTTTTCCTTTATATCCGCAAGCATTTCATAGTGATTGATTTCAAGTCCTTGTTAGTTTTCCAACATCGCATCCCCTGAGAGACAATCGGTTTTCACTGTCTTGTTGCCGCTGAGGTCACTTTGATAACAAAACAGATGTGCGGGTTTGCTCTTCATCTAGAAATGGGATCGCACACCACACCCAGCACCCTGTTTCCAGGCCTCCCCGACATCTGCTGGGTCCGCCTTCCCCTGCCCCTTTGGTAATGTTGGTGGTTTTCTCTGTCCTTCAGTTCGTTTGTATTTTCCTATTCTTCATTTACTGGGTAATTTTGGATTATAATCTGGATATTGTGAATATTGTGAATATTATATAATGTGAAAATCTCTGGATTCTGCTATTTGACTTCCAAGAGTGTTGATTTCTTTGTTTAACTTTGTTTTGCTTTAGCAGGCATTAAATTGAGGTCAGACTGCTGACCTCTGTCTCTCCTCTTGTGGGTAATATCACTTGCCTCCCAAATCTCAATTCAGTTCTCTTAGCCTGACCTACGCTATGGAGTTTGTCACACAAATGCACGGTTTAGGGGGGCAAACTGTGTTTGGCTAAGTTTAATACAGAAGCTTCCCATCTCTGATGCTTTCCTTTCCAGGAACCTCCCCACCTATAATTACCCCCACTTTCCAGTAGCTGTGCTCTCAGCTCTGGAGATGGAAACATAATTAACATTAATAATTACATGCGTCTGGTGGTTTCATAGTAATAATGGCAGCTGATATTTTCAAAGTGTTTATGTGTGTCAGATGCTGTAAAACTGTATTATCCATCCATCCATCCGTCCATCCATCCAGCATCCATCCAGCCATCCGTCTATCCATCTGATTTCATTTAATCTATACTCTAACAACCCTGTGAGGGAGGAGCCCATTTTTAGTGGAGAAACTGAGAATCAGAGAGGTGAGACGTTTACGTACCTAGAGTCACACCTTAAGGCACAGAGCTCTCCCACATACCCTGGACCCCATCACATGCACATCCTCCCTCTCAGTGTCCCCCACTGTAACTCTTTTTAAAATTCCTTAAAAACTTCTCTCATGGTGGAATTGGTACATACTTTGTTAAATGAATCCTAAGTATTTCATTTTTTTGATGCTACCATACATGGTATTCACATTTTTTTTCAGTGTCCAGTGGTGTTGCTGGTCCCACTGCTTTTGGTGTGTTACTTGTACCAGTAATCTTACAGACTCATTATTTGTCTTCGTGATATCTTTGTGATTTCATTAGAATCTTTCACATAAGTAATCACCTTTGTGACTAAAAATCGTTCTACATTTTTCCTTTCTTATCTATCGGCCTTTCATTTTGTTTTTCTTGTCTTATTGCTGTTTTACTTATTACAACAGGCTATAAACTTAACAGTCCATGGCCATTGACTGTGCATTAGTAGTCAGGGGATTTTTAAAAATTTCACCGCTTCCTTTAATGAATAGAATTTCATCCTTAACAAAACCACTAGCCGCTAGCAAAGATTGCTTGCAAAATACTTTTTAAGGTACTGAAATAGGTGCATATATACCATATAACAATGAAATATAATGAAAAGTATTCTGATAGTGAAAAGTCTCCTGGTTATAAGTAAGACCACTTCTAACCTGGATAATGCATAGTGCTTTTAACTAATACATAAGACTTTGTGAAATTAGAATGTTGTTTCATTAGACTGTCAGCCCTATCTAGGATTTTCAAGAAACCGGTGAGTTTGGAGACACTTAGGTCACACTGTATCCCACACCTAAGACGCTGATTTTCAAGTCTGCCTTCCCTACCAAATCTAGTTTATGTTTTCTGAAGCTAACATGTGTTGAGCATTGCACATATTTGATTAACAACTTTATAACTGTAAACTTACACAAGCAAAAACCTTTATTGGATGACTCATTTTACAGTAGTCGGGCATTTTTAAAGGCGGTTTTATAAAAGGAGAAGAAAATGGCTGTTCATTTTTACCGACGTGCATACCGTTCCGGCCCTTCTTTCATTATTTCCGTCTCGTATTGGCGATGTGCTTGAGGACCTTCCTTCAGCATTTCCCGCAGTGCATGTCAACTGGGATTGAGTTCTTCCAGCTGCTGTTTATTTGAAAAACTTTTTCTCCTTAAAAGTTGAAAGATAGTTCTCTGAGTAAAGAATTCTTGATTAATTTTTTTCTTTCAGTTTCCATTTTCTTCTTTATTGAATGGTTTTTGATGTGAAGTCTCCTGTAATCCTTTTTTCCCTCTGACTGCTTTTGAAGAGTTTTCCCTTCATCACTGATTTTTAGCCATTGATTATGATGTGCCTTGGTGTGACATTTCATTATAGATTCTGCTTGGAGTCTGTTGAGTTTCTGGAATCTGTAGGTAGATGTAGTTTTTATCAAGCAAAAACTTTTTCTAGCCATTCTTTTTCTGAAATTTGTTTTCTGCGTTTCGTCTCCTCTTTCCTTCTGGGATTCCACTTACACATCCGTGATGGCGCTTGAGAATGTCTGGATAACTGATGTTTTGTCGTCCCCCCCCACCCCCCGCTTTTTTTCTGTGCTTGATTTAGATCATTTTTGTTGCTGTTTTCTAGTCTTCTGATTTTTTTCAGTTGTCTACCCAGCTCTTTGTTTCAGTATCTCTTCTGATTAATTGATTGTACTGTTTATCTCTTGTGATTACATTTATGTCATTTTTGAATTGCCCGTTCTCTCTTCATCATCATCATCATATTTTGGAGGCTATATGGAGCATTCATTTAATTCCTATTTAAATATCATTTTCTGTCCATTTTGTCATCTCTGACATTTTGGGTCTTTTTCAGTTTATTCACTTTTTTCTGGTGGTGGTCCTGTTTGATTTCTTTTCTTGATAGAATGACGGACAAAAAGAACTTGGTGCTGTTAGTTGCTGGATTTTACTGTCCAAATCATATAAACCCAGTACCCCTGCACTTTGTTACACTGTGTCACCAAGAGCCCGGGGTACCCCAGCTGGGGCGGGACAGTAAGAAGCGAGTGTCCTAGGCAGTGGGAGGTGAAGGGTTTGGGTGTGCTTGCATTCGGGGGAGCCCCTGCCTGGAGCCCACAGGGCGGGCCGGTTTCTTTGAGCACCTGCCTGAAGACTCGGGGTTCTCTCTGGAAGAGTGACATGTGCCCTGTCCGGGTTCCAGCTCTCTGTGCTCAGATACCGACTGTGTGGCCTCAGGCAGCTTTCTCGACTTCTCTGAGCTTTAGCTCCCTGCCCGGAAACACGGCAGCGACGTGGCGGTCATCAGAGCAAGGAGCTGCCGCTCTCCGGAAAGCTCGAGCACAGCCGTCGTGGGAGGAAAGTCATCACGATGGAACCAGCGCTGCGTGGCGTGGCGCTTCGACCTCCTCGTCCTGAGTCAGTGCCGCGCCGTCGCCAGTGGCCTCTCGTAATGACCTGTCTTCCGTGGGGCTAATTGCAGAGTTCTTTGGTTCTCTGCTAAGCTTTTTGAAGAGTGTCAGAATATTGTTTCTTTACAAATAACACTTCTTAATCTAGAAAGCACTCTTGAGACTCCTTTTGAGCATGTGTGTCTGCGGGTCTTGTCACATTCCAGAGCCCTCCGAGGCCCCAGGGGTCTCGGAAGCGCTGTTGACACGCAGCGTCTTGCGTACCCCAGGCTGCGTCCAGGCGCTGCGGGCCTCCCCGCGTGTGGCCCCGGGTCGCCCCAGCGTCCTGACTGCGCCACGGCGTCGCCGTGCCCAGGGCTCCTCCCCAGCCGGCGCCCACAGAAACAGGACCTATTCGATGATGTCACACGTCTTTTTCTGCAAATGTCTAATTTTTTATTAAGAGTCGCTGACTATTATACAACGTAAATTTTTAATGCGCTTTAATTACCAGCCTAAAAGAATTCGTTGAGAAAAATTGTGGTTAGTGTTTCAAAGAAAAACAAACCCTGGGCACAAACCTGTCATCTTTGATTTTCACCTGTCTCAGTGTCTGCTGAACCACCGCGGCCGACCTGTGTACCAGGTCGGACTCACAGCCTTCTTTTGCTGGTGGCACATCTCACCCGAACAGTCCGTGCAAGGGGCTGCAGACACGTCACGCCCCGCGTGAGGCTGGCCAGGGTCGGGGCGGGCCAGCCCATCAGGGCTCGACCTCGTGGCGTGCACGAACTCCCTTCTTCCAGCACCTCGGGGGCTCGGGGCTCTGCATCCACCCTGTGCGGAGAATGTGGGCGTGCAGACGGGTCCCGCGCAGCTGCGAAGTGGCGGTTGGGGTTCATTCCGTTCCAGCTGTTTGGCCCTGTGAGCTCAGCCCCCCACTGCCTTGGAGGGAGGAGGTGGGGTGCAGGAACAGCAGGCTGTGGAGGGAGTCAGGATGATCTCTGGCTCCGTCTGGGCCAGGTGCATTGGAGAAACTCATTAGACCCCCGTGCGGAGGGGTCTGGCGGGGGTGGCCAGGCCAGGCCAGGTGGGCGGGTGCTGGTGTGCGAGGGGCTCAGGCTGTATAGAGTTTTCAGGACAGGACAACATGTGGGGCGGACCTTCTGCCACTTGCTAACAGGTCAGACGCTTTCTTGTGACGCTGAGCCTCTTGGCTGGAGACCACAGTCATGTTTCAAAGGGGGCAGCCGCTGCTGGAACAGCTTCCATCCCTGTGACTACAGATGACGCACGCGTGAGAGAGGCTTCTTGGGGGCACATCAGCTTCTCTCTGTGACTGGGCCGTATCCCCTCTCCTGGACCACAAAGCAACCCACTTCTTTGTAGCAGAATGTCAAGTTTGTGGGCACCACGGAGAGTGCGCCACCAGGCTCGGCGCTTGTCGCATACTCACACGTGCGGTCCCCTCTTCCCCTTTAGATGGCTTTGAAGACTGGTCCAGACTGCGACAGCATGAGGGTAACGTCCTTCTCAGACACTCCAGGCCAGGATCACCTGCCTCCACTCACTCGCCTACAAAAGTGTGCTTTCAGCGATAACGTCTTCAGCCGGTAAGTGCGGCCCGGCCTTGGCACCCCGCAGCCCTCTGCCGCGTCTGTGATGCGCCCTGTGGCAGCTTTGAGGGGACCCAGGAATGAGTGGAACACAGGCTGCCTCCAGGGTGGCGGGGTTCTGAGAAGGGCGCCGTCAGGCTTTGCCATCACTCTCCTTCCGTGCCGCCGGCACCAGCCAGCCAGGAGGACGTGGTCGTGCAGCGTCACGCTTCTAACCAGCAGCGCGCTGACTGGGCTCTTCCACACGTGCGGCACTTGGACAGTGAAAGCGTCTCTGCTGACGGGAGCCGGCTGAAGCGTTGCTTGCTCATTTCGTGGTTTCTTTTGTTTTTCTACCTCAAGTTAATAGTGTGTTTTTTTTAAAGTGTAGTAATTATTCTACACAATAAAATAACTTCCTGCGTAGAGGTTCCTCACTCCTCGGCTATGTGTCGGCACACCCTGCCCTCCACCACCTAGTGTCACCTAGTGTCCTTGCCCAGTGTCCAGGGGGCTCCGCCACCACTTACCCCCCACCCCCCCGTCCCTACTGGTGACCTCAGTTCTGCCGCAAGTGTCCAGGGCTTGGTTTTGTTTCCTCTGCTCCTGTTTTGTCTGTTCACCTTCCACCCGTGAGCGAGGTCGTCTGGTGTCTGTCTTTCTTCTTCTGACTTGTTTCACTAGCATCCTCCCCTCTAGTTCCCTCCATGTGGACTCACATGACAGGGTTTCCTCTCTTCTCAGGGCTGTGCAGTGTCCATAGCGTGTATGGACCACGTCTTCTTCATCCGTCATCTGACGTGGGCACTTGGGTCATTTCCAGTTCTCAGCTGCTGTGTTTCAATGGCACTTCGGGGACCTCTGTGCAGCTTGTCTTGACCCGTGTGCCGTCGTCACTCCGTGTGATGCTGGCCATCCCTCCTTCCAGCAGATGACCTTGACTCTCATTTCGTGAAGGACGCTGAGACTTGTATCTCTTTCAAGGTGCCCGACGACCTGCATCTGAAGGCAGGTCCTCCTGTGTGAGAAGGAGCGCCTCTGCTGGCTGCCCCTTTGCCTGGCCCTCTGTCCCTCCCTCCTCCCTCAGACGTGCCTCCTTGCCTGGCACGCCCTGCGGCCCCTGGGAGGTCTCCTGAGCAGAACGTAGCCGCTGGCTGATGCTCACCGGCCTCGCTCCTTGCTCTCCATTCACTGTCCACCTGCTAGATCGTGGAAGTCCCCAGCAGTGCGACTGGGCGAGTCCACTTACACCCCATCTCCACAGACAGGGACATGCTGGTGCTCTCAACGCTGCCCTTGGACGAGCAGTTCTTCACCTAAATGTAGCTCACAGTTTACACCTGTTCTACCGTGGCCAGTTCTGTGGTGCCCTGTTTAAGAACACTTTGCGATTCTCCTAAAATCACATCGCTGTTGAGTATCTGATAATAACCAGGGTCGGAATTAAATCGACCGTCATACAAAAAAGATTAAGAAACAGCCCAAGTTCTGTCTTGAACGCTGTTGCATAGAAATCTATTCTGTAAGCATGACTCTGGACAGTGGTCCGACTTTATTCAAATTTCCTAAAAATAAAAACCAATTTCTACAGGAAAAAAAGAAACATTTGACTCCCCCAAGGTCACCAACGTATTTTCTTATATTTTTTTCTTGAGCTTTTGTTGTTTTACTGTCCACCTTTGGACCACCGCTCACCTGGAATGGTGGGGTTTGTGTGTGGGATGTGAGGTAGCTTCATCTCCTCCAGACGGGATTTGGGGAGCCCGGGCGTCGCCCAAGAGGCCGTCTTCAGTCTGTGTCTGCACGGACAGCTGTGTCTGAACCAGGTGCCGTTCTGGACTGTGTGGTCTGCTCGCCAGCCAGGCGCCAGACCACCGTGCCTTCACCGCTGCAGCTTCACCGTCAGTCTTGGTGCTAGAGAGAGGGAGCCCCCATGTGTCCTGACTGCTCCTGGCCCTCTGCGTCCAAACGTGTTTTAGCCCCAGTTCCTCCATTTCCGTAAATCAGTGTGTAAATAACTGACATCTCTGCAGTATTCACTCTTCCAGTCCTTCCATTTTTTAAAGATTTGCTTTAACTTCTTTGTATGTACACGCACAAATAACTATGTATCATAATTTCATAACGCGTAGTGTTCTATCTAGAGATACTCTCTGTCATGTCAGGTGGAGTTTTAGGTGTTTGATTTTTTATGCAAATGTAAATTGTGTCATTCTCAGAATTTACATTCTAATGTCCTAGTGGTGACCTTTATGCTAGGTTTTCTCTATTTTTTGTTTTCTTTAGGTAGATATGCCCCTAAAGTTTATTTTTTTGCTTACAGTTTTTTTTTCCTTTTGATCTTAAATCCTGTATCAAATATTGCATTAATTTCTTGTTTCTTTGGTCTCCTTTATTTTTGACGTTTTATTATTTTTTTTAAAGGAAAGGTGCATGTAAGAATGAAGGTGAGTAGACAGGCGGGCAAGAAGGGAGAGGAGGGAGAAGCATTTTATTAATTTCATGTAGTCGTTCATCTCTTTTGCTGTCCTCGGCCCTGTGTTGCAAACCCAGGTGCTTGGGGTGAATGTGGAGAGCTCTGCCGGAGGCAATGGGTTTACCAGCTAGGCCGCTGGGCTGTGCCATCTTCGGTCTCCTTTAATCCTGAAGTTGAGTTCTTTGTCTCGGCGGTTCCCACTGGTCCCGGGATGTGAGCCCAGGTCCTTGGGATGCAGGTGGACTGCACCCAACCACTACTCCTCCAAGTCGCGACATAAACTTAAGGAATTTTTAGTGTCCATAATGATTTCTTCTGTGACCATTGAGTTATTTAGAACTGCCTTGTCCAGCTTCCAAATATTTAAGCATTTGCCAATAGCTTCCTGTTGTATGAGCTTAGTAGAACTCTCGTGGTTAGAGAGCATACTTTTTACTATTTTTCCTCTTTGTTTGTTAAGGTTTGTTTTATGAGGTTTAGGTTAACCTACTTGTTAAGGTTTATTTTGTGATTCTGAATCTATTCTGATGTGGGGCTATTCCCCGTGCACGTGAAAAGAACATGCGTCCTCCCAGGGATTTTGCCTGGAGGGTCTTACGCACGTCAGTTCGGACAAGTCAGTCTTCTGGATTCATATTTATCCTGTTTATCTTCTGTTTACTGTTCTGTCAATTCCTGAGAGAAATACTGGATCCTGCAACTGTGTCTGCAGATCTACTTTTCTTTCACTTTCTGTTTTGTGTATTTTGAAGCTGTTGTTGGCTGCATGCACATGTAGTATTTTTCTGTCTTCTCTCTTTTTCACTGTGTAATGTCCCCCTTTATCCCTAATAATAGTCTTTTTTCCCTGCAGCTTATTATGCCTGATATTCATATGCTCAATCTGGCTTTCTTCAATTAGTGTCTGTATGGGGTATTTTTGTCATATATCTATTTAAAAATGGACTGAAGGATCCTTGTATCCTAACATTAAATAGGCTCACAGTGTGTATCATAAATTAGTATCTGTGTATAGTGCATTCAGGTCACAGGTCAGTTCTGTTCTTCGCTCTATAATTGATCCCTTTTACCCAATTTGCCTACTTCTTTCCTCTCCCTTCTGGTAAACACTAATTTTGTCTTCAGCTAAAAATCTGTTTCTGTTAGATTTGGTTCATTCATTTGTTTGGTTTCTCTCTACACCATGTCAAGGGAAATCCTATGGCGTTTGTCTTTCTTCTTCTTACTTATCTCACTAAACATAATTCCCTCTTGGTCTGTCCCTCTTGTGAATGACAGGGTTTCATCTCTTCTTTTTTTTTTTTCCTTATTTTTTTCAATAGCTGAGCAGTGTCCATGTGTTTGGGGAACACACCTTTATCCACTCCTCTGTCGATGAGCACTCAGCTTGCTTCCAGCTCTAGCCGCTGTGGGTGACGCTGCAGTAAACACGGCGATACGCGCATGTCTTTGAATCCATGTCTTCGTGTGTTTGTGTAGGTACCAGGAAGTAGGTTAACCTGATGGCAGGAAATCCCTAATTTCAGTTTTTGGGGCATCTCCACCCTGCTGCCCACAGCGGCTGCGCGGCTGCGCACCCCCTGCTCGCATCCCCGCCAGCGCTTCTTGTTTCCTGTCTTTCTAACAGCCATGCTCACTGGCGTGAAGTCGTGTCTTGTTTTGATTTGTATTTCCAGAGTAGTAAGAGGCGAGGGACAACTTTTCATGGGCCTGCGGACCATCTGCCGGTCTTCTTGGAGGAGTGTCTATTCAGATCTTATTCCCATCTTTTAAATGGAGTTTTGTTGTTGAGTTTCCTAAGTTCTTTATATGTTTTGGATATTAACCCATTGTGAGATGTATGATACGCAAATAAATACCTTCTCCTGTTCAGAAGGATGCCTTTTCATTTTGATGGGTTTCTTTCACCGTGCAGAAGCTTTTTACTGTGATGGAGTCCCATTTATTTATTTTGCTCTTCTTTCTCCTTCCACTGGACTTGAGTTCCAGGGACATCTCCAAGGCCGATGTCATGGAGTGCACTGCCTTTGTTTTCTTCTATGTATTTTCTGGTTTCAGGTCTTATGTTCAAGTCTTTAATCCATGCTAATTCATGTCTGTGCGTGGTGTTGAGTTCTCTAGTTTCATTCTTTTGCTTGTAGCTGTTAGTTTTTCCAGCACCATTTGCTGAAGAGGCTGTCTGCTCTGTTGTATGCGTTTGACTTGTATTTTTTTTACCTACATCTTATGTTGTGTGTTTGTTATAGAGGTATGTGTTCGCATCTTGCTTTATGATTTAATAATGTCTGTGTTTAATCTCAATGTTCAGATCATTTACATGTGGCCTTACTATGGACATTGTTTTGCTTAAATATACTGTCTTGCTTTTGGTTATCTGTTGTCTCAGTTCTTCTTGCATTTTCTTTTCTTTTCCCCTTTTTATCTTTTAGGAAAAAAAAAATTAAATGAGTATTTGAAATAACCGCCCTTTGTCTCCACTGTTAGCTTCCAAGCCGTTCCTCCTTTCAGAAGTTTCTGTTGGCATTTCTGGGGTTGCGCCTCCTCCACTCATCGCAGCGTGTGTTCCTGTGGAATGAGGCCACTTTACACAGTACGACGGGGTGCAGGGGCGCACGCAGCCCCGCAGCCTCTCAAGCTCCTCTTGTGCTGTTTTCCTTCTGCTGTACTACTACTGCCTGCTGTAGACGCAGCACCATGTTTCTCCCTCGGCTGCCATCAGCCCGGTAATGAAAACAAACACGTTTTCTCTTGGCTCATTTTTACTTCGTTTTGCAAAGTGCCCATTTCCATCAGGCAGCCTTTTGCCCCGGGAACTTCTTTCAATGCTTCTGGGGACAAACTGCTTTCAGTGACTTCCCAGATTTTGTTCGGGTGACAGTCTTTATTTCACTTTCATTTTTAAAAATTTATTCAGGATTTATTTGCAGTCACTTTATTTTACAAGTTAAAATAAACTCACATGTAAAGGTTCCCCATTCCTCATACATATGTCAGTACACCCTGCCCTCCACCACATCACCAGGTGTTCTCCACTTGGTGATTGTCCAGTGGGCTCCGCCACCGCTTGTCCCTCCTCCTCGTTGCTTGTTGGTCACCTCAGTCCTGTTGCAAGTGTCCAAGGATTGGTTTTGTTTCATCTGCTCCTTTGTTTTGTCTGTTCACATTCCACCTATGTGTGAGGTGATCTGCTGTCCGTCTTTCTTCTTTTGACTTATCTCACTGAGCATCATCCCCTCTAGATCCATCCATGTTAATTCCATTGACAGGGTTTCATCTCTTCTCAGGGCTGTGTAGTAACCATTGTGTATATGGACCACGTCTTCTTGATCATTCATCTGACTGCAGGCACTTTGTAGTTTAGCTCAGTGTCTGGGAGTGCAATGCCTCTGGATTCGTTCTTTCTCCAGTTGCTTAGGATATTCAAGGTCTTTTGTTATCCCAAACAAATTTTAAGATATTTTTGTTCTAATTCCTTGAAAGCAACCTGTGGAATTATAATGGAGATTGCATTAAATCTGTATATTGCTTTAGGTACGGTGACCATTTGAATGACGTTGATTATTCCCAACCATGACCAGGGGATGTCTTTCCATCTCTTTGTCTCCTCCTCTATTTCTTCTAAGGACTTAGAGTTTTCACTGTACAGATCTCTCACCTCCTTTGTTAAGTAGACTCCAAGACATTTGATTCTTTTTATTTATGTTTTAAACAGTGTGGTTTTCTTGATTTCATTTTCTTCTAGTATGTTGTTTATATATAAAAATGCAATGGATTTTTTTGTGCATGGATTTTGTAGCCTGCTGCTTTACTGTATTCATTATTAGTTCTAGTAGTTTTTTGACTTGAATTTTTAGTATTTTCAATATATATAATCATGTCATCTGCAAATAATGATGTTTTACGTCCTCCTTTCCAATTTATATTCCTTATATTTCTTTTTCTTGCCTAATTGCTCTGACTAAGACCTCCGGTACGATGTTAAATAGCATTGGTAGCAATGGACACCCTGCCTTGCTCTTGACCTAAGAGAAAATGCTTTCAGGTTTTTGCCATTGACTATGATGTTGGTGTGGATTTGTCGTATATGACCGTTATTATGTTGAGGTATGTACCTTGTATCCCAGTTTTATGCAGGGTTTTATCATAAACTGGTGTTGGATCTTGTCAAAGGATTTCTCTGCGTCTTTTGATATGATCATGTGGTTTTTCTCTTTGCTCTTGTTGATCTGGTGTCTGACATTAATGGGTTCATGTGTGTTGAACCGTCCTTGCATTCCTGGGGTATATCCCACTTGGTCATGATGGATGATCTTTATGATGCACTGTTGGATTCGGTTGGCTAATATTTTGTTGAGATTTTTTGGCATCTATGTTCATTAGAGATAATGGTTTGTAGTTTTCTTTCGTTGTGACATCTCTGTCAGCTTTTGGTATCAGTTGCTGTTAGCTTCATAGAAAGTATTGGGAGTGTTCCCTATTCTTCAGTATTTTGGAAGAGTTTGAGAAGAATAGGTATTAATTCTTCTCTGAAGGTTTGGTAAAGTCATAAAAGCCATCTGGTCTTGGGCTTTTATTTTTAAAGAGATTTTTTATTACCTCTTCAGTTTCCTTGCTCGTGTTTATTCTGTTAAGGTGTTCTAATTTTTCCAGGTTCAGCCTTGGAGTACTCTATTTTTAAAAAATCTGTCCATGTCCCCAAGATTGTCTACTTTATTGACATAGAACTGTTCATAGTAGTTTTTATGTTCTTTTATATTTCTGTGGTATCTGTTGTAACTTCTCCCCTTTCATTTCTGATTTCAGTTATGAGCGTTTTCTCTTTATTTGTGAGTCTAGCCAGTGGCTTGACAATTTTGTTTATTTTTTTTAAAGAGCCAACTTTTGGTTTCATAGATCTTTTGGATTATCTTCTTCTTTTCTATTTTGTTTATTTCTTCTAGAAATAGCGTTAGTTGTTTTTCTTCTTCTATTTGTTTTAAGTGTAGGGTTAGACTGTTTATTTGTGATTTTTCTTGTCTGCTGAGGTGGGCCTGGATTGTGATGAACTTTCCTCTTAGCACTGCTTTTGCTGCATCCCTGAGGTTCTGGAAACACCTGTTTTCATTCTCATTTGTCTCTAAGTATTTTTTCAGTTCTCTTTGACTACCTCTTTTACCCAAAAGACATTCAGAAGCATATTCTTTAGTTTTTAATTAATTTGGGGTCTTCAAGGCTTTTTTTTTAAATTGTGGTTGATTTCTAGTTTTAAAGCATTGTGATCAGAGAAGATGCTAGTTATGGTTTCAGTCTTTGTCAATTTGTTGAGACATGTTTTGTGTCCCAACATGTGATTTAGCCTTGAGAATGTTCCATTTCACTTGAGAAGGAACTGAAATCTGTTGTCATTGAATAAAGTGTTCTGTGTGTGTCTGTTAGACCTAGCAGTTCCAGATTGTCATTTAAAGCTACTGTTTACCTGTGAATTCTCTGCCTGGTTGATATGTCCGTTGTTGTAAGTGGGGTACTGAAGTCTTCTACTATTATTGTGCTGCTGTTGAAGTCTCTTCTCAGCTCTAATAATACTTGCTTAATATATTTTTATGCTTCTTCATTTGGTGCATATATGTTAATAAGCATTATGTTTTCTTGCTGGATTGACCCCCTTAATCATTGTATAATATCCATCTCTGTCCTTTTTATTGCTTTATTGTTGGAAGTCTGTTTTATCTGGTAGAAGTATGACTGTTCCTACTCTTTTGTGATCGCCATTCCACTGTAGCATTGTCTTCCAACCGTTAACTTTAAGCCTTTCTTTATTTCTTGAGAGAAGGTGAGTTTCCTGATTGCCACAGAAGATTCCTTTTTGATCCATTTGGCCACTCTGTGTCCTCTGGTGAGTTCATTTCATTAACATTCAGGGTGATTATTGATATCTAACTGTGTATTGCCATTTTATTTTGTCTTTTGGGTGTCATTCCAGACTTTTGTTCTTCTCTTTCTCTTCTTAGATGGGTTGTGTATAGTTTTGTTCTGATTGCTTTCCCCTTTTGTTTTTTTCATCTTTTCTTTTTCCTTGGAGAGTGTTTTGTGGTTAGCATTAAGAATTCTATGTTTATTTCCTGTTTTTAAAATGAAAACATTGTTATTCACTCATTCTAACCATCCACATTTTTATTCTTCTCTCCTCCTCTCCACTTTCTACATTTGCTGCTAACTGTTTTAGTGGGGTTTCTTTACATTTGGTAGAGCTTCCTTTAGAGTTTTTTTGTGGAGCTGGTTTTGTGGTGATGAATTTCTTTAACTTTTGATATTGGAAAAGCTTTTTATCATTCCTTCAATTCTGAATGATTATCTCAGATGATACAGTATCCTAGGTTGAAAATCCTTTTCTTTCAGCACTTTGTCTGTATCATGCCATTCCCTTCTGGCTGGTAGAATTTCACTTGAGAAATCCCCTGACAATCATACGTGGACACCTTTGTATGCAACTCGTTTTTCTCTAGCTGCTTTTAAGATTCTTTCTTATCTTGTATTTTTGACATTTTCATGACTATGTGTTTTAGTGTGGCTCTGTTTGGGTTCTTTGTTTGGAACTCTTTAAGCTTCCTGGTTATGGAGGCTTGCTTCATTCCTTAGGTTAGGGAAATTGTCAGCTATTACATCTTCAAACACAGTTTCTGCCCCTTTTCTCTGTCTTCTGGGGCCCAAGTAATATGAATGCTGTTCTTTTTGATGTTATCCTATAGGTCTCGAATGCTGTCTTAAATTCTTTTCATTCTTTTTTCTGTGTGCTGGTTTTCTTGAGTACATTCTTATGCCCTGTCTTCTAGCTCACTGATTCTATCGGAGGCTTCACCCACCCTACTCTTGAGTCTCTCTGTTGATTTATTTAGTTCAGCTATTGTTTTCTTCATTTCTTTGACATCTTACTTCATTTCTTCTCTTCCTCTTTTGTTCTCTTGTTCTTCCTCTGTTGTTTTCTTGATTTCCATAAGTGTGTTGCCGTACATTAATCCTCAGTTAACTTGAATACGTCTGTTGTATTCAAACTGTCCCCTGGGGTTTTCATCAGATTTATCATTTTACTTATATTTCTCTGTGTCTTTGCTCTGTTGGCATTCTGTTTATGTTTCTGTGGGGTAGTTTCCCTGTAATGATGACCTCGTGTGGGGTATCAGCTTGGACCCGGTAAGCCTGGATCTTGATTTGAACACTGGGAACTCTTGAGTTTTGTGGCATCACTATTGGTTGACTTTGTTGAAATTCTTAGGTGGATTGTGTTGGGTCCCAAATGTTCACCCTTAGGGGTTGGAGTTTGTGTCGAGGATGCAGAACCTTCCCTCAGCATCCCACGTCTGATCGGTAATGGCCACCTTGTCATTGAACTACAGTCAGCCATCAGGCTGTAATTCTGCCTCCACCCATAGGATGGTGCTAGTTGGTAGCTTTTGAAGGTTCTTCCCTTCTGGAGACTCTCTTCTAAGGCACCCTTAGCTTGGAGGAGAGATTCCTGGTGGGCAGTTCCTGCTGCTCCAACAATGCGGTGGTAGTGGTTGTGGTGGGAAAATCTCCCTGCTGCTTCCACTGATGGTGGCGCCTGGTGTAGCTTCTACCCTGACCCAAGACCCTCTCCTCCAGCTCTGTGTTCCGGTACTGCTGGGCAAGATCTCTACTATCGAAGTGACTCTCCAGGTGGTCTGGTTCACCCTGAGGTGCCGCTCCCTCCACCGTGACCTGAATTCTAATCCGCGGTGTAGCGCCAAGCCCTGACGTTTTCACCTCCCCTTTGTGCTGGTGATTCCTGCTGCGGATGTGTCGCTCTGGGCCTGCTTCTCCTCACTGTTTGTATTTGCAACCTTCTAGGTCGCCCTCTTGACTCCCCTCCCTCACTTTCATTTTTATCATTAATGAATAAGCTTCCTTTTTCAGAGAAATTTGAGGTTCCTGGAAAAATGGAGTGGATAACACAGAGCTCAGCTCCCATGTTCCTTAACTGTTCCATCATGACCAACTCTTCAATAGGTGTTAGCACATTAGTCACACTTACTTTGAAGGCCTTGTCTGAGGCGTCTACCATCGGGCTTCAGTGTCCTCACTTCTCTTCTCTTGCCTAACTCCTGATTCCTGTTCACCCTCATCTCCTCTCCCTGCCTCCCGCCTCCATGTTCTCCTCTATGTTAAGGATCCTCCTGGCTCCTCATCATCATTGGCAGCTTCTGGAATTCTAGACCGCGAGCTCCTTGAGGGCAGGGCTGGGGTGTGCCCATGCCTGTATCCCTCCTTCTCACCCTGCGTCTAGAGTTCAGTGGACTCTAGTCATGATGTTACTGCTTGCGTGGGCAAGGTGAGGGAGAGACAGAATCTGGAAGGGTTACTCCTGGTTACATTTCCAGGGAACATGCGATTCATAACGGAGCCATCTTTCTTCATAGTTTAACTAATTCACCAAAGTAATCCATGCTTATTGAAGCATTTAGCAGCTCTAGGAGTTCAATAGCGATAGCGTCCCTTCTCTTCCACCATAACCTTGGTCAGTGGTTACGCAGTTTAGTGTAGACTTTGACTTCTCTCTAAATGAGTGTGTGTGTGTGTTTCTGTGTGTGTGTTTGTGTGCATGCGTATGTGTCTGTGTCTGTGTGTCTGTATGTATATGTACATATACACACATGTATTTATATACATATGTGTGACTGTTTCTGTGGACGTGCGTTGCACATATATGCACTCAGCGCCTTGTCTTAAGAACGGGCTCGTGCTGTATATGAAATCCTCCACCTTGGTTTTCATTGACGGCCTCCCAGGCAGCTCTAACCTGGTGCTCATCTGGATTCTCGAGGTGCCTTTTGAAGTGGCTTCAGAGTCCGCCAGAGCGCACATGTACCACAGCTCACTCACAGGTCGCTCTGCTGATGGGCCTTAGGTAGTTTGCAGCTCTTTGATTACATGCGATATGAATGGCTCCCAGGGCCCTTCCATGCAGCAGCCACAGGTGGTGAGCTTCCCATGCACCACCACGTTTCATCACCACCACGTTTCATCTTCACTGCGTTGTCGCCTTTTGTCTCGTCAGCACAGCCCACAGCGACAAGGACGGAGCGGATGCCTGTGGCCTCTGCTCATCCAGTCTGATCTCTGCAGGTCACTGCCACAGAGAGCAGCCGGAGCTGCTGAAGTGCTGGCTCCACAGCCCCGTAGTTCTCCTCCCTCCCCGACTCCGATGTTGGGACAGCGCTGCCATTTCAGTGTGCGCCGCGCGCCCACGGAGACCGGGCTGTGCGTGCGTGCGTCTGCTGGGCTCACACAGATGTGAGCAGACTCGTGTTGCGAGGAGGCCCCATCTTCTGTTCACGGTGGTGGAGCTCCCTCCTTCGGGGCCCTCATTCCCCTCTCCTCACTCTTCTTCACAGGGCAGGTCCCTTGTCCCACTTACTGCTGAATGCACATCTGTCTATCGTTCTTCGACCCTGCAAGCCGACTGGGGATCTCAGCTGCTTGATTTCCCAGGGGAGGCTGACAGGAGTGTGACCAGTGGACTGTAATCAGGGACTTTATAGAGTCTGTTTGGACTTTCCCCAAACCCCTGGCTGCCAGATCGCACCCCGTCATCCCGGGGGTGGCATAAGTTTCTCTCTGGACAAGCGTGAGCTGATGGATTTTTCCTGTGGTTGCCGGGCCCACAGACAGCCCTTTGATTCCACTTTTCGAGCCTCCTTTTCCTGCAAATCAGGGTGGTTTTTCAACTTCCACTAATTCTCCAGCTGCATGCCCGGCACGGTGTGCCTTGTCCTAGATGGTTGGTCATCCCAGGGGCTGACAGGCCACAGCCATTTTCTATTTGCTCAGAGTGCTCTGGGGGCGCCAGACCTCCTCATGCCTACTGAGACCCCCCTGGCCACCGTCAGCTGCTGGCTGACACCCACTCTGCCTTTGTTTGAAGCAGCATCATTGAGGATGTTTTTCATCCGATGAAATTCACCACTTAAAGCGACCCGTGACATGCATTTGGGTAAAGATGTTCAATTGTGCGGGCGTCTCCACCGGTGAGTTTGAGCTTTCAGGTTACCCCAGCAAGTTCTAACTGTGCCCCAAACAGTCCATCGTCCCCTCCCTCCCCACCGTGGCCCCAGACAGCCACCATCTGGTGTTCTGTGCTCAGGTTCTGCCTTTCCTTTAGAATTCACCATCAATAGAGGCACATGGTAGGTAGTCTTCAGTCTAGCTTCTTTCACTTAGCAAAATGCATTTGAAGTTGTCTCTGTTGTTGCCAGAAGTCTGTTCTTTATTAAGAAATTAATTCAATATTTATTGAGATAATTTTGATAAACAAAATAATACAAACCCATATGTGCAGATTCCCTATTCCTCAGAAACCTGACAACATACCCTGTTCTTTTTTTTTTTAAAGAGAGGGAGAAAAGAAGGGAAAAGAGGGAGAGAGGGAGAAAAAAGGAAGAAGCAACTTCATTTATTTATTTCTAGGTTTCCACCTCGACCCTGGGTAGTGGACCTGAGTCCTTGGGCATTACTGGTCCCATACTAACATCTCAGCCGCCGACGATTAGGGCTGTGTCCGGTCTGTTCTTTTTATGGCGTGTAGTACCCCATTACAGGACCCCCTGCTCCCCCTCCGCTCGTCCCCGTGGTGACGCGAGACTCTCACCTACGGGACCCCCTGTGCCCCGTCCTCTCGTCCCTGTGGTGACACTGCTTATCTTTTGCAACGGGTGCGTAACGCTCGTCGGACATCGGTCTGCAAGTCTTCACGAGGAGCACGCTTTCATCTCATTTGGGTAAATTCCTAAGAAGGAGCTGCTGGGTTTCGAGAAGCTGCCATACTGTTTTCCAGGTCACCTATGGTTGCACCCCCAGGGACAGTGGCGGGCGGCGCCGTTTCCGTTGCAGTGGACAGAGTGTCAGCTCATTGTGACCATTCTTTTCGGTCTTTATGTTTTGTTTGTAAACTTTTACTTTGAAGCGATGTTAGATGTGCAGAGGGCTGCGGAGGGTGCCTGGAGGCTCCCTTGAGCCTCTGCCTCCTGGGTTCGCTGCCCTCCGTCTCCCTGCCTGCCTGGCCCTGACCCCTGCTCACCCCTCCTCCCGTGCCTCCATGCTTCTCTCTGTCTTAAGGATCCATCATCTCCAGTGCTCTGGCTCTCACCTGGGGAGGTCTTGCCCCTGGTGGACATTTGTCACACCTGGGAGGGGCAGCCCGGGAACTGGCGCCTAGTGGGTGAAGGCCATTTGATCATTGAGAGGTTGCTTTGGGCCTTTTCCTCCTGCATTTATGTTCACTTAATTCCTTCCACTGGCTTGGGGCCTCTCTCTCAAGTCAGAAAAGGAGAAAAAGGGCTTCTCTCTTCTCCAGCAAACGCTTCCAACCTCCTGTGAGGGTACGTCCCGTTCCTGGAGCACGCCGGCTGCCATCGGCGTGCCCATCTTTGGATGTTCCTCGATGGTCTCTTCCCTCTCGTGGAGCTGCTGACTTCCTGCCCTCCAGTCGTGTTGCCCGCTCTGGGCACAGCGCCGGGAGCTGTGGCCCCGGCGGCCGCGCAGCCACGTGACCCTGCGATGATTCCTTCTTTCCACAGTCAGATTATCGCCAGGGGCCTCCTCGATACCTTCCGGGACTTTGGTACCAACGAAGAAGACTCCCTGGCGGTGCTGGAGCTCACGGTCAGGCTGTCAGAAGACGCAGGTCTGCGCGCTCATTTGTCCACCTGCGCTTCCCAGGAAGTGTGTGTGACCGCTCACAGCTCACTGAAGAGCCTGTCGCGTGAGAATACATTCTGGCACGGGCTCCCGTGAATGGATTTAGTCGGGAAGGGTGGGCTTCTTGTTTGGTATCAAATTCTCCTCCTTTTTTGCGCAGAATGACTAAAGGTTCCGTCTGCCACTTGCTCTGGCATTTAGCTCTTTTGTATTTTGTGAGTTTGGCAGACGGGCTTGCTAAGAAACACCACCCAGAAAAAGTCCCTTGCATTCAAGTGGTCCCACCACTAGTTCCCGCACCTTTGACCTGTGTAGGCTGGCCCTGGTTTTCTTTCTCTCCACCTGTCCGTGGTCTCTGTCTGGACAGACTGCGCAGTCATGCCGAGGGTGCCAGCGGCGCCCCCTCCCCAGCTCTGTGATGACGGATGAGCAGCTGCGGCAGGTTCTGGGAAATCTTAGGCCTGCTGGAGATTTTGATCATTTTAATTGAAAACAGAAAAATGGGCCTTCCATATAGCTGCTGTATTAGTTTAAAATATTCATATAAATGTGACACAACGCTTTTTAAAAAGGCCCGAGTGGGTGTTTTGAGGCCTTAATGGATTCTGTCAGTGAGCCGCCATTTACACTGCAGGAGCAATTACATATTTGTGTTAAATTTAACGCGCTGTGTTGCAGGCAGAGGGCTCTTGTTTGATGCTTTGCCGTGGAAATAATTAGGATGCGTGGACTGTGGGGGAGTGCATTTATGAAAGAACTATTTTTAATGTATACATTCTGGCTGGAACTGAAATGAGCACAGCCCTTAGGTCTGGCATATGCGCCATTAGTTGTAATGGCTTTTGGACGCTGGCCCAGCACACCGGCTCCGTGCTCCCTCCTCGATTTATATATGGCTTGTTATAATAGAGTTGTCATTCGCTCTTCTTTTTATGCTTTTCTATTGCTGGGTAGCTTATTAGCTTTTAAGCCTGTCTGTAGCATAAATACTCTAAATGGGAAATGATTTTTAAACTGCGTTTGTCTAATTTCCCTGATGAAGTATTTTAGTAAGAAAAACTAGAAACTATCTGTATATACTGTTTAAAGTGCTTGCTTAGTCTTCATATTGTTCTTTTCTTATTCTTGCTGCAGAGCCCACAGTGTGGACTGAGCTGATGGAACAGATTCCTCCCATTGCCATGTTTCTACAAAAGAACCCATCAGATTTTCCAGCGGTGCTCTCTGAGTACTTCACCCCTACGCACTTCGGCACCTCACAGATCCCAGCAAGCAGGTGTGAAAAATGGTAGCCTGAAGATCTCCGTCACACTTCTCTTCCGTCTCATGCTGGCTGATACTCATCATTCAGGAAAGAGCTCAGTGATGCAAGAGCACAAGGAATCTTGCGCCTACTTCTCTAATCACGGAGAGAGCTAGATGCCTATCGTCGCGAGGTCTCTCTCCGCCTCCTCTCTTAAACTTTGTATCGTGGAAATTTTCAAACACACTGGGTGATTGAGAGGATATTAAAATGGATTCTCCTGTACTCTTCAGCCAACTTCAGTTATCGTTAACATTTGACCTATCTTCTTTCATTTATCTTACCCAGACAAATCCACCCAGAAAAAAGCAGTTCCAGAACTGTCATTTCTGCTGCAAGTGCTTCCGAATCACTCTCTACAAAATAGACACATTCTTAAAGAAACACAATGACAATACCATTATCAGAAGGTTGAAATTTTTCAGTAGTTCCTTAACATCATCTAATAGCTGTGTCCCCAGTTTTCTCGTAAATCTGCTTCTCAGAGATAGTCTCTTCAAATCAGAATACACACAAGGTCTGTGCATTTGGCTGATCTGTCTTTTTATTTTTTAACTTCTTTAGTACTGTACTGCAATGACTTCATTTTACAAATTAAAATAAACTCGTAAGTGTAGGTTCCCCGGATGTGCAGTTTCCCTTTTCCTCAGATATACATCAACACCCCTGCTGATCTGTGTTTTAGGTCTCATTTATCCATCCCTTTTATCTTCTTTTTCCGAATTATAAGTGAATCTGTATTTGTTGAAGAAATGGGATCGTTCGTCTCCCAGAGTTCCCACATTTGCATCTGGCTGACCGTGCCCGTGGTGGCGTTGGAGAAGCTTCTGGAAGCTGGTGGTGAAGGGGGGCTCCGTCAGGCGCAGGCGTGTGTGTAGCGCAGCGAGGACGCTTCTCAGGTCGCATTTCCTGCCGCGTCGCAGCAGGAGGCACGAAGGCACTGGGTCCTGGATCCAGTTCTGTCTGCTCTGTGTGGGGTCCTTCAGCCTGGGAGCCCCCGCTGGGGACCACTGTCGAGACCCCGGGCCATCAGTCCTTTATTTCAACAACTTCAAGTGTTTCTGTAGGAACCCCCGTCTCTGCCACAATTTTTTGTGTGTGTATGAAGACAGGATTAATACCGCAATTTTTCCCTTTCTTACCAGTTTCCCAAGTAATTAGTTGGTGTCAGTCTAAAAGGTTACCAATTAGACTTTGAAAATCTGTTTGAGCATTATTATGTGCTCCTAACATTTTATGTGTGAAATGTTTTAATCCACTGGAGTCATTCTTCTCTTTGATAATCGAATGTCTTAGCATTGATCAGCGGGAACCCTTCAAGTTGGTTCCTGATTCTTCTTGACAGGGACCCACAGGCTCTGACCCCTCACCTCTGCCTGGAATCAGCCTTCTTCCAGCAGAGCCGTTTCCCTTACGAGGAAAACGATCATTAGAAAGCAGCGCATGGATCGCTGTGTCACTGCTCGTCGCTTCCCGTTTATTGCAGTTGGTTTTCTTAGAAAAACTAAAATCCTGCTTCAGTGTGTGTTGATAGTTCCAACTAAAATTTCAGACCTTTACTTATTTGATTTTTTAATCTGTATTTTTTTTAGTGAAATACAAATCTTGCTTGTTAGTGACCCTGGTGTGCACGCGCCTGTGTGTGTAGAAAATAGAAATACCAGCATCGTTACTGGCAGTGAAGTAGGGCTGCAGGGTGGAGCCGGACATTTCTTTGCGGGTCCCCCTTTTCTCTCCCCCACTGGAGAGGCTCAGCCTCATCAGCACGTTAAGTCATTCATGTTCACTTCTCTTTGTGGTTCAGCTGTGAGCTTGATACTTTCCTTTGTTTTTTTATTTTAAGGAATTGCTTTAGCTATTGTGTTTTAATTTTAGTGTTAGAATTGAGATGTTTTTACCTGATTCAAAGTCCAACCGTAATAAAGTGTGTGCAGAAGTCTGACTTCTCTCCCAACTCCCTCCCTCGTCTCTCCCTCCCCTGCAGATAATCAGCTTTTAAGTTTAGATTTATTCACCTTCAAAAGATGCACATGACAAAGAGCTGTAAGTGAGCACACGTGTGCATGTGTTCTGCCCTCGCCCGTCCACAGGTGCCGGGGCGTGCCCGCGGTCCCGTGCTGCCCCCATCTGGGGTGTTCTGGATCAGGCCACAGCCGACTAGGATGTGTCCTCGTCCTTTTCTGACAGCACAGGGCTCCACAGAGACGCGGGGCGGTGTCCTGGTGGGCTGTTGAGTGACTGCTCTCTGGCACTTTAGAACGATTGCAACAAACATCCCTTGTGTTGATTTGTTTGGGAGACAGGTTTCCACAAAGGGTCAATGTATTTGTGATTTTTAATGATAGGTCATGTTTTCCTTACTGTTATTTTCAAGAAATTCTCAAATGTTGGCTGGTATTTATCCCTTGACCTAGGCGTTTTTAAAAGAGCAGATGCTTAACTTTTATTGGTTAACCAGTGTGATAAAAAGGTCATTTTTGAGTAAGAAAAGAGTCATTTTATTTCCACTCTATGAGCATCAGTGTTTTCATTCCTTCTGGTGTTTACATTTTTCCCTAGAAGTCTGATCACAACGCGGCGCTCTTTTCCTTTGTACCTCGATTTGGGCAGTTTCTGCAGGCCCGTCAACGGGCCTAGCCGGACCGTGCCCGGACAGAGAGGAAGAGGCTGGGTCCCCTGAAAGCTCACCCCAGTCGTGCACGCTGTGTACCCCACACTCTGCTGTTTCCTTCTCGAACGCTTGTCTTGCTCGCAGCGTTTTGTATGGAGAATGCGGTTTTCTGTCTTGGCTTTTGTTGTCACTTCACCATGGTCTTGGAAAGGAGCTTATCTGGGGCAGGACATTCTACTCCTTGGCTTGTCATGTACCAGTGCCTCCATCTGGCTCTGGGGTGTGGAGACAGGCTCCCTCCGGTGCCCGGTCTTCAGCCTGGGGCTGTGGGAGACGAGATGCGCCTGCCTCCCTCCAGTCGGCTGCCTGCTCTGCTCTGATGTCTCCAGAGCTGCCTTTCTTTCGGCCTCCACCCTCTCCACCACCTGCCTCCTTTCTCTGCTCCTCTGCTCCGGGGCCCTGCGCCCAGGCCTCTGGCACCAACTTCCCCTGCCTGCCCTTCCACCCCCGTCCCCCACAACTGCCCCTCTCATCCGCTCTTAGGTCTGCCATCCCCTCCACTTCTTTCTTTTCTTTTTTAAAGGAAAGGTGCAGGTGGGAATGAAGGCGATCAGAGGGAGACGGGCAGGAAGAGAGAGGAGGAAGAAGCACTTTATTTTATTTAGCTGTTCATCTTGGTTATTCTCGTGGCCCAGGATGTGAACCGGGGTCCTTCGGATGTCCGTGAACTGTGTCGGCTGGAGGTAGCTGACCAAACCATTACTCCACTTCTGTCCTGTCTCCACAGCTGTCCCTCTCTTGTCTCCACATCCAGGCTCTGCTCCCCACCCCCAGCTACTGGTCGCCTCCCTCTGGTGGAGTGGGGTGGGGTCCCCTCAGCGTGCTCTGGGGTCGTCGCAGATTTATGGATTCCGGCCGCAGCCGGACCTCACGCGTCTCGGCAGTGATTCTCCTTGTCCCTTGTCAGCTGCTTCTCACACTCCCCTTGGCAGCTCTCAGACCTCCTTCTGCCACTCTCCTCAAGCCTTGTCACCCGGCCCTGCCTCGCACCGAGCAGGGGGCCTTGCCTTTTACCCCACAGAGAAAATAGAGGCCTCCCATCTTCATCTCCTCGGTGGATGGAGCCGCCAGGCTTACTAATTCCCAGATGCACACCTGGGAACCACGGAAACCCTTCTCACCCCCTGCCTCCAGTGACCGGGCCTTGTCTCCTCCCTTTCCGCGACGAACACTCGACTCTGAGTCCACCCCTCTCCATCCCTGTGCTCTTCACGCACAAAGCTTCGGTGAGGGCAGATCTGCCTGGGCGTTCTTCGCTCCTGAAAAGCCCGTGTCTCGGGCCCCTGTGGCCTCCTGCTCCCACTCCTGCCCATCCCTTTCATTCTGCCATCGTTGACGCCCGGCTCTCTGCAGATGCCCCCTGCCCCGCCAGTGTACGGCCACGCGCAGGTGCCGACCCTTCCAGACACCCGCAGTGCAGGCCGTGGGCTGCCCGCAGGCTTCTGCCAAAGGCGCGGGTGTTTCTGACCCTCAAGTGGGGCTGCATCTCGGCCCAGCCTGTCTTTCTCTTTGTCAGCAATTGCTTTCATGGCCACTGAACTTGCCAAGTATGGGCATTGCTGGGGCCCGCCCAGCGTCCGCCTCTGCGGGGTCCCAAGCCCGCCCTCTCCGCCCACCCAAGTGCCGTGAGAACACCTGCCGGCCCTTGGCCCCGACGTCTGAGCCACTAATCCTTACCCCTCGCTCCTCTGCGTCCACTGTGGACGCCGTGGGGTCCTCGCTGCCGGAGTAACCTCTCGGGACACTGACACCCCTCCCACTGCAGCCTCTGCCAGCCCCAGGCACTTCTGCGTTTCCGGGGCCACCTCTGCCTTGGGGGCTGCTCTCTTCCCCTTGCTTGGGGAGCTCGTGTCCTCAGGCTGCAGCACAGATGCCCCATATGGGCTGACCTCGGTCCCCCAGGGTGCAGGCCAGGGTCAGGTTCTTGCTCGGAGGCTCTGGGGGGCACTTCCTCAGGTTCTGGCCCCAGTCCCTGCCTCTGTCTTCACTGGCTTCCAGCGCCGACCCCTGGCTTTTCTCCTCAGGGTCCTCTGATGCGTTTAGGGCCGAGATCCTAGCTGGCCTCAAGGCCTGAACTTAGTCACACTGCAAAGCCCTTTTTCACAGCCGATCCCTGGAAGGATTCCCAGGATCTGACACGGCCTTGGGGGGCTACCACCTCCTTGCCTTTGACGTGGCATCCTCGGCTGCCACCTGCGCTGCCATGGAGGGAGGCTGGCGACAACCCCGCCCTGTGGCCGATGGTTCTTGTGTCCTCTGTGCCTGACCCGTCCTGGGCACTCATAAATGCTGGCCGCCTTAGTGCTCTTGACGGCTCTGCCGCTCTGGGTGACGCCGTGTGCTGTCACCATGGTTGGTGACATTGTGGGTGTCGCCTCTCTCCCTGTGCCTCTCCCACCGGGGTGTTTCCATGGCTACCTTGCTGACCTTCCTGCCCTGCCTCTCATCGTCTCCATTGTCCTGTGTCACCACTGCCCACGTTCGTGGCCTGCCATCTGCAGGCGCCTGCGCCCCCGCAGCCCCGAGGCGCATCTCTCTGCTTGCTGTCTGCACCGAGCCCCTGCCCCAGCGCCGCCTCGGGCTCTGCACGGCGTCCTGCGCGTGGGGGCCGCCGCCTTCTGTTGCTCAGGTGTGCCTTGCGATGGCACGGCTGTGCATCCGCCTTGTCATGCTCAGGTCACCAAATCCTGTGACCCCAAGTGTCGCGCTGTCAGTCCTGAGGGGGCACTGGACAAATCAGACGTGGGCCCGGCCTGCAGATCCGCTCTCTGCCCGGGGTCGGGCTGGCAGTGGGAGGGCGTGTGTGCAGGAGAAGATACACAGGGTGTATACGTGTGTGCAGACACCTGGCTGTGTGCTGGGAGGGAGGAGCATGGGGCATGATTGGGGTGCAGAGGGGAGCCCCACCAGCATGGGGATCGGGGAGCAAAGCGATACTTGGCCTGAGACCAGGGGCCAGTGGGGTCAGGTCGGCAGAGGGAGGTGCTGTGGAGGTGGTGTGAACCCTGGGCCAGGCGCACAGTTCTGGCACTGGGGCTGGGGCTGTGTCTACTCGGGGCCGTGTCTGTTCGGGGCCGCGTCTGTTCGGGGCCGCCTGCCTCGCTCCTGGAAGCGCTTTGCCTCATCTCCTGTGTTTCAGCTGCTGCCTCTTTCTCTTTTCTAGGTTAGAAAATCAAGTCAGGAGGTGCTCTTGATTCTTCTGGAACAAGATCTGATTTTCCAGCATGATATTGAAAACAAAGTGTGCCCCATCCTGCTGGCCCTCTCTGCCCCAGACAGGGATGACGAACATAAAACGGAAGCCGTGAATGTAAGTCTGCCCTGGGAGCCGCACCGCAGCCCCACGTGTGTGCAGCCCTGTGCCCACGTGCCTGACGGCTCCCGGCACGGCGCCCGTGGGCAGGGCAGCCCTGCTTTGGCGTCGGGTCACAGTCCATCTGCGCATGCTGCGGAAGTGACTGCCCGGATTCTGCCACGCGCATTAGAAGGCAGATCTTGGGAAATCGGAGCGATTTGGGCAGCATGGAGAGAGCTTGGTTTGGATTTCTGCTGGGCAGGAGGCTGAGATGTATAACAAACCCTTGAACCCACCTGGGTCATGAAGCTGCCTCCCCGTCTGGCATAGGACATGATTTTAACTGGTACACGGGTAATTAAAGGAAATGTATCGAGTGCATCTGTTTTATCAATTCAGATGAGACTAAATACGCATGTGAGCAAGTCAGAGTCACAGCAAATAGTCATTCTTAAGAATGGAGATGTGACCAGATGTGTGAAGAAGTTAGGGAAATGTGGGGTGAGAAAGTGTGTTCCTGTCAGTAAAAGATACACAATGAAAGGCTTAGAATAAATGCCACTTCTAATAGTGCTGACTGGTGTCCTCGGCTTGGTACGACTGTCCCCACTGTGAGTGAACGTGCAGTGAAGAACTTCTTCCTGCTTCTG
This sequence comes from Solenodon paradoxus, assembly GCA_004363575.1. Classification (NCBI taxonomy): domain Eukaryota; kingdom Metazoa; phylum Chordata; class Mammalia; order Eulipotyphla; family Solenodontidae; genus Solenodon; species Solenodon paradoxus. Next base: position 313,886 of record RJWH01001183.1, read on the forward strand.
GACCCCGGCTCACAGACGCCGTGACAGCAGGGCTGCATCCACCTGTCACGAGGCTCCCCCATCGGGCCTCACGCCCTGCGGCCAAGGGAAGGTCATCCAAGTCAGCTTATCCTGGAGAGCTGCTGTCCCTCCCCGGGGACAGACACGGTTCCTTGCGCGCCCTCCCAGTGTGTGACTGAAGCAGAGTTCCCGGGGTTCAGAACCCCACACCTGAATTCTGGGCACTAGAAGGTCCAAAAGACAGTTTGTTTTCTTGGTTGGGAAAGAGTAACATTGGAGGAGAGGGGTTCTTTCTTTTCCCTGGAAACATACACCATAGAGCTAAAAAAATAAAAACTGTTACAGCCTCAGAACATTTGGCAATTATTCTTCATTTACGTAAAAGTTTTCTTCAACTACAAGTTAAAGGCCTGGCTTTTTCAGCTAATTTAATTTTTTTGCATATTCCATATGTTTGTAAGATGAATCAGGCTGAAGAATAATTGATTATTAAAATTCAAATTCTCCGGGGTTCTTTTATAAATTTCAAGTTTCCCTGTAAGAAATTAAATTTGTTTTGCAAAATGAACCTGGATAATCTCATTTAGTTGGGGTGTTTGTCAGCTGAGCAGTGAAGTTGGCCAACTGGATCTTCGTTTTGTTTGAAAGTTGCTTAAGCGAGTTTCCAGGGTCATGGCTGACAACCCCAAGCCTTCTCCCTGAAGACAGATGACACCCTGAGAAATGACGCGAAGGGCATTTTTGCACGATTTTTATTTTGTTTTGTTTCCAACTATTCCATTCTTGTCAGCAATATTCTTGTATCTTTTCCTCCTTTTTTTTTGGTAAAAATATTTGGAAATTATTACAAGCCTTCAAAAAACTAGCCCCACAAATCACGGCAGAACGAATGAGTTCGCTACACTGTATTTTCCGTTCAGAGTGAGCTGCTGGTCCTGTTACTTGAGGACTAAGCTTTCATTCACGGCTGCAAAGAGCAGACATGCCCACTGCCCTCTCCGGACCCAGGCGCATCTGCGTCCTCTGAGTGCTGGGAGCCTCCACTCGTCCCATGGGCCTGGATAGAAACAGGATTGGGGTGTCGTGTCTGGCCCGTGCATGCTGCAGGCAGATTCTGACACAACTCGTCTTCCTTTCCTGGTGCTGGAGAGCCAGGGACTCGGAAGGGCTTGCCCCATGGACGGTGTTCTTTTCCTTGAGATGGGCATGGACAGTAAGAACTGAGCAGCCTTCATTCTCCTGGGAAAAGAAGGCCACATGTGGTCCGCCCTGGTGGCCTAGCAGACAAGGTTACTGGATGCCATCCACATACATTCCAAGGACCCAGGTTCAAGACCCGGGGCGGGCGGGGGGAGCAACCAAGATGAACAACAAATGAAATAAATGCATGTTTTTTCTTGTTCTCTTTTTCTTTCTGCCTTTCTACTCGCCTACATATCTGTCTGTACCTTTCCTTTAAAAAAAGAAAGGATGGCCACACGTGTGACCACAGAGCCTCACAAGGGCAGGGGACCTCTTCAGCTGGTCTCTGAGTGACATGTGCCCGTGAGGAGGTGAGGGTGAGGAAAGAAGCAGATTGTGCTGTTCCCTTACCCTGTGTCCCTCGGCTCTCTGCAGCCCCATGCCTGGGCCAGGGACACCTGTCCACAGCAGCGCCCTCTCGGAGGAACTGCTTGTTCTCCAAAGGAGCTGCGAGCCACTAGGAACAGGTGGGTGTCTGTCTGTCGCGAAGGCTGCGTTCCCACTGGGAGTGACCGTCAGGTGGTGCTCCCGTGAGAAAGTTGCGCATGATCAGGAAGGTCCAAGATAGCCGCTAGCGTGCCCGGCGTTTGAGACTGGAGTCCCGTGGCACAGGCTTTGCGCTGGTGTGTCCCCCGCTCCCAGCTTCTGGCAGGCGCCCGCAACAGGTCTCTCTCCATTCACTCGCGGTCGGGCTGTGCGCCTCCGTTTGCGTCTTCATTTCTCCCTCCAGGTGGTGAGCGCTGTACATCGCGGGCCCGGGGCCCCTGCCTCAGCCCTCCACACAATCAGGCCCCCGTCAGTGCTCAGCGATGCTAGCTGTTGCGTGAATGAATCGGCAAGAACTGGGAGAGCTGTGTCCTGTAATTCTATTTAGACGGCATCCACAGGCCTCTGGGGACCAATTATAATTCCTCCTGCTCGCGGGGAGGCCATTAGCATTCCGGGGTGATAACTAATTGTCAGAAGCCTATTTTCCTCTCCCAACACGTGTTCCCATTAAGGCTTCCTCATTTTTTTTGTCATCATTCCTTTTTTAAGCTCATTTTTACTTGTGCATTTATTTAAAAAGAATGTGTGGTTATGTGCTACAGAGAATATTTGGCTCCAAGCAGCTAAGTCCTCCCAGGCCCTGGGGACATCTTTTCTTGTGACTTGACGTGCTGACTTTTAATGACTGCAGGTGTGTTTTATACGTGTGGAAATGAGGTCATGTGGGTGAAGCAGATGGAGAGGGTGGCCATGGCACTGGGACATGGCCGTTGCCTGGACACGGCAGCCTCGCGCCTCGTTTACAGTGCCCTTCACCACGCACTCTGCTGGGCGTCGGGTCAGAAAGACGTGTCCTCTGAGTTGAGAGCACACAAGCCTGTCTTCATTTGTGTTTGGGGCAGCTTCCCCTTCTCCATTCCAGCATTCCCATTCCTCTCTTGTCGGGGACGTGGGAGAGTTCCTTAAAACTTTTCTAGGGCACATTTTCTGCTTATTTATTTTCGGGAAAGGTGCAGCAGGAATGAAGGCGAGTAGGCAGGCAGGAAGAGAGAGGAGGGGGCAGCACTTTATTTTATTTAGTTGTTTATCTTTGTCGTTCCTCCCCCACCCAGGATGCGAATCCAGCCAAAGGCGACTGACCAAACCACTACTCCACCAGGACACGCCTATTTTTCACTTTAATTTCAAACTTATAGAAAAGTTGCAGGAACAGAAATAGGAACTCCTGCATAACCTTTGTCCGGCTTCTCTAGTAGGTGACTGTTGGTTTTATTTTTTATTTATTACACATATTTTTTTTTCTCCAATTGGAGACCTTCTGCCTTTCACACCTAAACATTTCAGTGAAATTCCTAAACACAAGAAAAATCCTTTTTGAACAACCATAGTATGTTGAACAAAATGAGGAAATTTAGCACTGATAATGGTGCTCGTATCTCCTCCAGTGTTCACGGGCAAATGTCGTTTGTCTGGAGTCCGGTCGGGGACCACCCACCGCACGTCTGTTTGGTCTCCTGTCACCTGGAGCAGGTCGGAGTCTATCTGCATTTGTCAAATCGACATGTTTTAAAAGTACAGGCCAATCCTTGGTAGAGTTTGGGTTTGTCTGGTGTGTCCTCGGGACACCTTTAGGCCCTGCGTTTCTGGCAACATCGCTCAGAAGTGACGTCCTGTTCTCACATGTCACGCCGGCCTCTCCGGGGCTCTCCACCGTTTTTATGTTACGCTGCATCTTGCCAAGTTTCTTTCATTGCTGGCTGAAGGGGAGCCTGACATGTACTCGCGCTGCCACCAGAAGTCCTAGTTCTCTCATTTCCATTTGATGAGGTTTCCTGTCTGCTCACTATGACCCGATTCTTTGTTTAGTCCTCAAGCACATTTATAACAGCGCCTTTAAAGTCCTTTTAAAATCTGTCACTGCAGCCTCTGGATCTCCTGTGCATTTGTTTCTAGTGACTAGATTCTTCTTGACTGAGTCACATTTTCCCGTTCCTTCTCAGGCCTGTGAATGTTTTACTGTCTAGTTTGTCTACCTGATGGAACATTACAGAAACGATGGGTTCTGTTAGTGTCCTCTCAAGAGTGCTGCCCGTCTTCGCAAGTAGTTCAGCTTCTTGTTCTCCTGCGGGAGTCAGCAGCTGAAACCTCAGTTTTTTCATCCTTCCAGCCATCGCTTTTCTCTGTGAACCTCAGCATCTGCCCCATGCATGACCAGAGATGTTCAGAGATCAGCCCAAAACTAGAACAAGTTACTCTCAGAATGCGTGGCTCTCCCTTCTGGGGCTCCCTCCTTCCTTCCTGGGACTTCCATCCTTACCTTCCAGCTGCTCTGGCAATCTCAGAAGCTGTCTCTGACTTCTCAAGGTGGCAAAACCGTGTTTCCCTTGGATCTAGTGTCCCTCATAGGGCATGCGGGTCGGGGGGCCCCGGGGCAGCGAGGCCACAGCACTGTGCACGCGCCTGAGGAGGCCGCTTCTCCCTCCCGTTTCCGCCAGCATGTGGCCGCCCCCGGCACCCGCAGGTCAGTGCTGTGCCTGTCCTGCTGCTGCAGTCTGCCACCTCCGCACGGAGGGGTTCGGTCTTGCTCCTTACCACATGGGAACGGGGGTCAGCAGTTCCCGCACTGTGGGGCTTGGGGAGGTCAGGGGGCAGTGACACCAATGTCACCTGCACTGGACACCTGGCCAACAGTCACTCAGCAAAATCCTTTCTCCGAGTATAACTGGAGAAATCGTGGCTTTCTGTTGATCACACAACTTGACAAAACTGCGAAGGCGTCCCCCGTTTTGACTTCGTGGTGTGCTGGATTTCAGTGACACGTGCTGCCGCATGCCTGGGCCTCAGTGACGCCCATCTTCTCGTCTAACAGATAATCTGCAAGCTGGCGTCGGTGCTAAGCAAGAGCACAGTGGAGCGCCTCCTGCTGCCGCGCTTCTGCGAGCTGCGCGGCGACAGGCAGCTCTTTCCTGTTCGGAAGGTGGGACAGAGGGTTTCACCTGGCAGAAAGTTCCAGAAGCTACAAGCTTCCCAACCAGTTTGTTTGAGTCTCTGAACCGCTCAGTAGATGCGGTCCGGCCGGCGCACGGCCAGCAGTTGCTGTGAGCAGGACATGCGGCCGGTGCTGCTGCAGTCAGGGCAGGAGCCTGTGTGAGCAGACCGCCGTCCGTGCCCGGGGATGAGGGGGGGCCTGGCGCCTCCTCGTCTGGGGGCGTGCTCGGAACCCGCACCTTCCCTGCACCTCCCAATCCAGAGCCCCCTTCCCTTCCTGTTGCTGCCACCTGGCGTCGAATTCCTCCTTCTGAAGGCGGTCGCTGCCCGTCCTGAAGCACAGATTCCCCCACCTGCGGCAGAGCGGACCTCGCCTTCAGGGCCTCACCCCGACGGATGCACCCGCAGGAGCACGGCGCTTGCTGCCCTGCAGGGGTGTTCATCTCTTCTGCTCTATTGCCAACCAAACGCATTACTTACTGACTTCAGTTCGCCAGGCAGCTGTAGAACGTGTCCCTGCTGCCGTCTGTCCCGCCGTCCGCGGCGCCTGTGTGCAGCGTGGGGGCACTCGTCGCCGCGCAGAGGAGGGTCTGCTCTCGGGCCCCTGCTTGTTGGTTTCCAGAAGGTGTTCCCACTGAAGGGAAGCTGGGAGTGATGGTATGCCTTTTACCTTTTTCAGGTGTGCGCTACAAATTGTCACGCCGTGGGACAAGAAGCCACGGAGAAGTTTCTGGTACGTGATGTCTTGCTGCTTGTTGCCGACACTTCCTGTGTGCTGGCAGGTGATGCAGACGTGCAGCTTAGTTCTGCTGTCCCGTTTCTAGGTGCCTGGCTCTGCGTCCCCAGCAGCACAGCAGGATGCTCTGTGGAGGGGAGGGCACTTCTCTGGTGCTCGGGCCGTCCCGCCCCGGGTGCGTCTCTCGCTGTGTCCCTGCCCGCTACCCTCCACCTCCCTCCAGGCCCAGAACCACCGTGCGATGAGTGGCGAAACCAGGAGAAACTGACCTTTGAGTTTCCCGCTCCCCTCTTGGCCAGGCATCCCAGTCGTGGAGCGCGGCTGGGACTCTTTCCAGGGACTCCCTGGAGAGCAGGCCTGGAGGCCACTCCCCCCGCCGCCCCTCCCTCTGGGGTCTTCCCGCCTGCCACCAGCGCACACTGCTGACCCCGCTCGAACATGCCGGGTAGGCCCTCTCCTCCTGGACTCACCTGCAGCCTGTGCTAGAGAGAAAGAAAGGTCCCCAGGCCCCCGCGTGTCTGTCCCGACATGGCTGCTCGCCGTGTGTGACGGGGCCTCCTGCCTGCCATGCCTCCCCGGGCAGACGAGCTGCTCCCGAACTTGTCAGGACTTTGCCCTTAATAAGCTGGCTTTGAGATTTAAGTTCAGAAGCTCTTTTTATGATTTAAAGTATAAGCTGTGTCAGTGTGGTTTTAACCCCAAACAGTTTTCAGTGGCTGCGACATCGTCAGGTGAGTGTAACCTCCCGCTCAGCCAGCGCGAACTTCGCTGTAGGCGGGTCCGTCTGTCCATGATCTTTACCCCACTTTGAGGCATATTTTGGTCTTGATCATTTTAGGTTAGGGTGTTAAAAACAAAGCCTCATCTAAAAAATTTTGTCGGGGTGTAGTAGATGTATAACGTCGGTTTCAGTTGTCCCCATAGTGGCTCAAGACAGGTGTCCCCGCATCTGAAAGCAGAGAGCATTTCTCTGAAGCCTTTCACCAGCCAGACGGCCTGAAGTGTAGAAGCAGCTACCACTCATTTATCTGGGAAAGTTTTGAGCAGGCCCAGACCCCAAAATGACTTAGGATCAGACCAGGTAACACAGCGGACCTGAAAGCACTGATGCAGCGAGAGCGGCTGCTGGATAAACGGGCCGTAGAAGGAACGCCCTTCTGCCTCTCTGGTGCCGCTCCTCTGTAACGGCCGCTGCCAAGCCAGCTCTGACTGTGCCTGCTTTTCACCGTCTGCCGTGAAGGGAGAGCCTCGCCGGGTTTCTTTCCCTTAGCGAGAACCAGGTGCGTCGTCCCCGTTGCGTGTAACAGGCACTTCGGAAGCGTGAGGGTGACCTGCTCTCGTGTCCACTGCGAAGCTGTCACAGCGGTTAACAGCCCTCTACACTGCAGAATTGTTTTTTCCCCTTGAGGCTGAGGAGGAGTTTTCAGGTCTCCTCTCCTAGCAACTTTCAGATACAATACAGCATTTCATCTGTGGTCGCCATGCTGTGCATTTGTCCTCTTGACTTACTTTATCCATGGGAATTGTACCTTTTCACCCCTTCCAAGGGCTGTAATGATGGCCTTCAAGCAAATGTAAAATGAACACGTGTCAAAGATGTCGTCTAACTCCTTAGTGAGAGAGCCAGTAAGATCTAATTACTGTTTTAATGGAGAACCTCAAATTCCACACCTTCGTTGTGGGACCAGGAATACTGATGAGAACTTACCAGTGGATTCCGAACTGGGTGGTCTTCAGCGTGAGAGTTGTTGGCATTC
>RJWH01001183.1:321197-439385 GCA_004363575.1 Solenodon paradoxus
GAAAACGGGTCTGCCCGTCCTAACGGTCATGATTTTGTTTGCTTTGGAAGATCTCCAAGTTCTTCGAGCTCTGCTCAGATAACGTCTGGGCCACGTGGAAAGCCTGCGCCGAGAGCTTCATGGCCGTGTCCTGCAACGCGTCGCCAGAGGCCCGCAGGCGCACGCTGTCCCCGCGCTTCATCAGACTCACCAGCGACCCCTGTCGCTGGGTAAGTGCTGGGCGCGTTTCTGGGGCTCCTCTCAGCTTCTGGACTCGGGACCGCATTTTCATCTCTAGTAACGGATCGGCGTCGTGGGCTTGTGAAGGTCCGGGCTCACCTCGCACGCACTTTGGTGCCTGCTGAGGAAGTAGCAGAGGCTTTAGCCTTCATAGTAAATAAAAACAGAAATGAGAATTGAGAAGGAATTCACGCGCCGAGTGTGAATTGTTGCATTTTCTGTGGCTTCCTAGTGATAGGAAGGCCCGTCCAGAAGTCTGGCGTGTCCCACACGGATATAGTGTTCGGGAAGCATAGACCCGACGTGACAGCGCTGCACTGCTCCTCACTTCCTGGTGAAAACCGCTTTTGGAGGTGAGGGCAGGCCAAAGGAGGCAGTGCACCTGCTCGCCTGTGAATGACGTGCCGTCACCAGCCAGCTGTCCGCGCCCCAGCCTGGGGTCAGCCTGGCAGGTGCTGCGTTCACCGCTCTCCTCTCTGGTTCCAGGTGCGCCAGGCCGCCTTCCAGTCCCTCGGCCCCTTCATTTCCACCTTTGCAAACCCCTCCAGGGCTGGCCTTTACGTTCGAGCAGACGGCACCCTGAGCACGCGCTCACCGGCCCCGGATGTGGACTCGGGTTTCGCCTCCGCGGCGCCCGGCGTGAGCAGCAGCGGCCGCCCTTCCTCAGCCTGGTGAGCACCGAGCAGGGCAGTGACGGGACCCTGTGTGCCGCATGCGCTCACCTAACACGCTAACAATTATCTTGTCTGGACTTTGAGTAACAGTGACCTTCTGGGCACGATGGAATATTAGATCTTTAATTACGTAAAGAAGCAAAAAGTAATTGCAATAATGATTTTGAAACGTGACTACTGGGTTATAAATAATGAAGCTACTATGTCTCCTAAATTCAGATAAAATATTCATTGAGAGTAGTGATTAAATAACCCATAAAGAAAATTTTCTCTTACTTTTTTGATTAATGAAGTTCTTGGGATGGTTTACACAGGAGACACTGTGAAGGCTCTTGAATGCTCTTTCGCGACACAGGGTTTACAGGCTCGTAGAGGTGACGCACCAGGTTTCCGGTGGGTCCAGTGTCTGCACTCGAACTTCCCCGGAGGGTGCCTGTGGGCGCGCCCGACAACTGCGGGGCAGCAGACGTCCCCAGAGGCGTGAGCAGCTGCCTCGGCAGCCACAGCCTGTGAGAGAAGGGCGCCTTCCTCCGGCTGGCTGTCTGCACTGCCATCGCCTGGCTTCTCTGGCCGCCAGGCTGATGCACACGCTTCCCGACCGGCTCGAGGGCATGAGGAGCCTTTCTGTCTGACTGCCGCCCCAGGTGGGCGTGCGGGTGTCTCGCTGCTGAGGGGTCTCAGCAGAAGCCAGGGCTCATTCATCATTTGGATGTGATGGAGCGATTGGCTGAACTTTGATTATTTTCTTTTTTTAAGCAGCATCTGTAGGGTGCACACTGGTGTAGCGCCAGTTAGGTCAGTCACCTCTGAAGGAGCGCAGACCACATGCCTCTGGGTTTGAGTCCTGGGTTGGGCATCGGAGGAAACAACCAGTGTGAACAGCTGAGTAAGAATGAATAATAAAGATGCTTCTTCCTTCTCTCTTCCTGCCTGCCTACCCGCCTTCATTCGTGCCTTTAAAAACAACCAAACATGGTAGGCATGTCCTGGTGGCTCAAGCGTCTAAGCCGGCAGGTGTCCCGTGGAAACACATAAAGCCCAAGGACCCAGGTTCATGTCCCAGGGCTAGGGAACAACCAAAATAAATAAACAACTAAATAAAAAAGTGCTTTCTCTGCTCCTTCCTCCCTCCCTCCTCCCCTCCCTTCCTTCCGATCCTTCTTTCTCTTCTCCCTTCCTTCCTCTTTCAAAAAGAAAAGAAGCATCTCTGTTTAATTTACGTGCTCATCTTGGTTTTCCCCTGGCCCCAGCACATGAACCCGGGCCTGGGGTGCATGTGAGCACGCCCAGCTGGAGGTGACAGACTCAGCTGCCACCAGGCAGACTGGCTGAACTTTCCAGCGCACGTCACTCTCCCCACGGGGCTGTGGAGTCCTGTGAGGTTACTGCCTCTGGCCCTGGGACGTACACCGCGTCACAGGACGGGGTCCAGGGGGTCAGAGGCTCAGGCCTTCCAGGGTGGGGGTCGTGTGTTTTACCATTTACTTCTTGTCTGGTTCCCATTCAACCTAGTTCCTCGAAGCCGGCACCCAGGGAGCCAGGTCTGCCCATGGAGGGCTCGTCCGCGGAAGCCAGCCCTCAGCTGCATGCCAGCAGCCCTGCCGGCGGCCTCCTGGGAAACCCAGTGGCCAGCTCTGCCCTGGCGGGAGCCGAGTTCACCAGGCTTCCCTCAGAGGCCAGCACCCTCTCCAAGCTTCCTGACCCGAACGACCTCCCCAGGGACAGCCACACGGCACCCGGCTCCTGGGCCCGCTCAGGGAGCCCGGAGGACCTAGTCGGCCACTTCCTTTACTGGCGCGCGCCTCTCCCGGACATCAGCCGGGATTTGGAGCTGCTTCTGAGTGAGGCCAGGCCACAGCAGAAGGCTGCGGAGGACCCGAGTCCCTGCAGAGCCGACGTGTGGCCGGGAGTGAGGTCCTTGAGAGCTTGGAGGAGCATGTGCTGCACGGCCCCAATGTTCAAGGTACCACGCCTTCCACCGTGACCTCTGGGGCACGGGGCCTGCATGTCGCCGATGCCGTGTGGGGGCCGCCTCGCCGCCACGGCACAGGGACTCGTGGTGCAGGTCCCTGCAGGTCCCGCCGTGTCGCAGCCCCGTGCGTCGGACGCGGGGCTCACGCAGCTGCTGGTTCACGGGCAAGTCTGCAGCTCGGCAATGTTATCAGCTCCTGGACAGTTACACTATTTCCTACATGGAACAGTGAAGGAAGGCGCTCCTTTTTGGGGCTGATTAACTCAGTCCTGAGCTAAACTTGAAGACTTTTTTTTGTCTTTCACAGCGAGGAAAACAGCACTTCTTCTTCGGGGCATTTTCCGCTCTGTGACTGGTGTCCCCACTGAGCATCTGAGCTGGGAGCCGGGCACTGCAATCCATATCCATTATCACACCTCTTCTTTCGCTAAATGCTGCGAGACTTGTATTCTTGCCTGAGCTGGGGAAATTGGAGAAGCAGCGCTTGTGCCGTGCCGGGCAGAGATGGGCGAAGCGTTCGGGAAGGGCAGGGTGAGAATCCAGTTATCCCTGTGATTCTTCTCTGTCTTAAAGGAAATTGAGTCTGTTTGCTGAAGGAGTGAGCACATGGAACAGATCATTTCAAACAGCTAGAGACAGGCTCTGCTTTCGGAAGACCTGTTTCTGAGGCCGCATCCTTCTCCACGCTGGGCAGCGACGGCCCACGTGGGATGTCTGCTGGACGGGCTGTGTAGACAGATGGCTGCCCGTGGCGGGGTGTAGCCAGGGCGGGGCCAGGAGTGGGCAGAAGGTGCTGCAGAAGCCTGGGGCCTTCTGGGACAGAGGAGGGGTCTGGGGGAGACCTGCAGGACAGGTGGCATTTGGTGTGGGCTCTGAAGGCAAGCTCGGGACCTGCATCGAGTGAGGCGTTGCAGAGGTCTTCAGTGCCCGGAGCACCTTGTTGACAAAACGTAGCGTATGTGTGTGCATGGACTCAGTGTCTGTAAGAAAGGACCGCGGCCTGCATCAGACCGACAGGCTGTGATCGTGCGAGACGGAGTAGGAGCCGCACACTGGGGATCTGGGAGCCAGCCGTGACTGACAGTGGTGCTCAAGCCTTGGGAAGGGCTGGTGTGCCGCGCTGTGGGCCTTTCCCGGAGCCCCGTGGGGCAGGGATAGACAGTATTCTCGTGGGCCGCGGGCCCTGCTGAGCAGAGCTGCTGGGGAGAACGCAATGCAGGAAGGGCTGTGTGTGTGTGTGTGTGTGTGTGTGTGTGTGTGTGTGTGTGTGTGTTTGGAGGGTGAGGACATAGAAACACCAGCTTGTTTCCAGAAAGCTACGTGAAATGTGTCACCTTTGCTGTGAGGAGAGTCTCAGACAGACATGAAGGGACAGAGAGGATGAGAGGCCCTTGGCTGCTGAGCGCAGTCCTCACGCATCTGCATTAGGTAGCTGGATTGATACCCACATGTGAGTGCTCGCTCGAGAAGTGTGTGCGGGCTCACGCGTGTGTGCGCGTGCGTGTGTGCTGGGGAGGCCGCCATCCTGCAGCATAACCGGGGGAGCAGTGCACCCCTCACCGAGGGGGCCTCCCACATGCCCTTCAGTGGCACGTTACTGGGTTGTCTTTCTGGGAAGGTGGCGGGGTCCGACGGATCGCCTAGCGGAGGCTTCTGAGCCCAGATCGGTGAGGCGTGCTGCCCGCCACGGCCTGGCTGCACTGTTGTGACAACCCCTCTGAAGCCCTGTGACCCCGGCGCAGTGAACACAGCTCCTGCACTTCTCCTGCAGCTCAAGCTTGGGTTTTGTCAGCTACGCTCAGAGCCACCCAGCTTGACTCCAGGCCGACAGAAGGTCCTGAAGGAGGGGCCCCGTCGGTGCCCAGCCCCGCCTGTGACAGCCAGCAGCTGTGGCTTCGTCCTCTCACAGCGAGCTCTGCGTGGCCTGGATATGACAAAGCACAGTGAGTATTCGCCCGTCCCTCAGCCTCCGAGGATGTGACAGAAATCACACAGCTGCATTTTCTCTTATTAATATATCCCGGCAGAGATGATAAATGGCAACTTTAATTTTATTCTTAAGGTCATGTTTTGGGTAACTAGACAAGCGATCAATCAGGTGATTGATAAGCCTGACTCTCTTCCACAAAAATAAGGGTGGGGTGACCCAGAAGTGCCTGCCCTCCTCCAAAGAGGCTGGAAACTGGCTCCTCAGGGGGTGAGTGGAAATGCTCTGTGCTCATCCTTGAATGAAGCAGAGGTGAACTCAGGCGCTCCTAGGGGCTCAGGAATGCGTGGGACAGGGGCTCTCTCAGTGCAGGGTTCGCCATGGACCCAGCGCACTGCTTTTTGGAGGAGAGACTTTGAAGCCCAGAGGTTCAGCTCCTTCCCTCCCGAGGCCTCGAGCCAGCCCTGGAGATGGGGTCCACCCCGGGCCCAGAGCCGCCCTCTTGCTCCTGGCTGTGGTCTCCGGAGCTTTAACACTCTCCGGCCCCCACTTCCTTCCGAACGTCACTGGGACCTCTCGGACTGGGGTCTTCCACAGGGAGCGCTAAGAACAGAGGTAGACTGGCAGGGGGCGTCAAGGAGCACGGGGTCACGGGCGTGTCGGCACCTCTCGTCTTCCGGTGCCGAGATGGACCGTCTCTTCAGACTCGTCTCCAGAGCCGAGGACCAGCTGGTCTCGGTCGCAGTTTGTAACTGGAATTCAGCGACTCAACTCGCTGGTCGCAGTGTCACCTCCCCTACCCCTTGGCCTGCCCCCGTGAAACGAAGCAGAGCTTCTGCGGTTATGTGTGGGTGCTGTGGCGTGACAGCCTCTGGCTGCTTTGCTTTGAGAAGACAGACAAGGATGCTCATGGCATCGCCTTGTCTTCTGTAGTTCAAAGCCACCTGTGCTCGGTAGCAAGCAGGCCCCGCTGACCCTGTGGGAGAGGGAAGAAACACAAGTAAAACAGCTTGTGCAGCAGCCTCTTCTCAGGGGAGGATTTTAAAGCGTCCGAGACCTAGATTTGCAGCTTGGGCCTTGCGCTCCAGTGGACCCCGTGAGACACTTTGTTGCGAAAGAAGGAAAAGGAAACGTAAAAACTCAGGCAGCGTCAGTGACAGGGACAGTGGTTTCGCACAAGACGGGGGCCAGGGTGGGAGGCGGGGGCCTCAGCCTGGGACGTGGCCCCCAGCGTGGCTCCCACGCTGCCATCTCCGTGTCCCACGTGCCGGTGGCAGGAGCAGGCCTGCTTCTTCCCACTTGTCTCTGCGGGCCAGCTGGTTTCTGGGCAAGACGTCCAGTGGCTTTGGGCACCACCTTCACACGTGGTGGCTCCTGCATCGATCTCAGCACGGGTTCCCGGGGTCGGGGCTGTGCACTCACATGGAAGACTCTGGAATACCAGCGCTTCCCGAAAGCAGAGTAAAGATTTATTATTTATGACTACACGTGAATATGTTAGCTGGGAGAAATGGAAGTCTTAGGTTTTATACCAAATATTTCTGTCTTATTATGTCTGCCCTGTTAAGCAGTACATTTCTGTGGAAAGCTGGGCAGCTGAAGCTTCTGGTAGCGTGCCTCGAGCCGGCGAGGCATCTATCGGTGTATTAATCGACTTCCTCGGATCATATATTGAGCGGGTTTGTCAGAATTCATGAAGCTGGCGGACAGCGTGACATTCCCAGTGTGAGTAGGAAGCCCCTGTTATGGCTGAAAGAGAAGGTCAGGTCCATCTCCGTTACTGTTAATCAATGATCAGAGACCAATATGTCACTGGTGGACGTTCTCGCTCATTTCACTTGCTAACCTGGTGTAAAGGCTCGTCGGCAGACGATGGAAGTGTTGGTACCGGTGAAGCTGAGCAGTTTTCCAAGGAAATACTCCGTGGTCAGCCCGTCTTTCCCTCCAGTTAAAAGGGTCTTCCCTTCACCTGCCCCGCTCCCCCTCAGGCCCCGAGTGCTGCTGACTGCATGCTGAGAACTGCGGGTGGCCTCAGCCAGCGTTCTGGAATGCTGTCTGCCTTGAACATGTGACAGCTAATAGAGGACTGTGGGAGCCATGCAGGGGACCCTGGGCCTTCCAGGACACAAGCCCTTGTGTCTTTCTGTGAGGGCCTCAGTGGTCTGCAGAGGTCCATGTTCCTTGGCACTTAAAATGCCTAAGGAAATGGCAGGGACCTGTGTGAACGGCTCTCGGAGCACCTGGAGAGAGACGTGGGCTGGGAGCACTTGGCTTGCGGGTCACTGCCGGCCAGAGGAGGGTCCTCTGTGGGGTGGCAGGACGGGTCATCGGGGGGCATTGCTAACATGCCCCTCTGCTCTGCAGGGCCCAGGCGAGTCCCCCGCGGGGAGCGGCGCCCCTCGGGAGGCCGAGCAGAGGGGCGGCCCCGCCCTGCTTTTGGAGAACAGATCGAAGGCACAGGTGTGTTGCTTGAACAGAAACACTGCTCGAAACATTACTCTTTCTGGAAGTTAAAGTTAAGAAAGACCATTAGAACCAAATACTTCTCTCCCATCAACCTGTATGACGTGTCTGAGTTCTGAATCATTGCTGCTAATACTGCCTCTCTCGCTTAAGAAGTAAACTTTGAAATAGTCCGTAAGGTCTTCTGAAGAAACTAGAATAGGGTTTGAGTGAGTCAGACATTTATTCATATCAAACAGGATAAAAAGACCCGACATCTGTACGACAGTATTTAGTGTCTGTTCACACCGGTGGTTTTGTTTTCTGTCTGAGAAGTTTCTGATCTTTCACTGACTCACATTTGGCTGTGTTCTAGCTCATGGCTGGGCTTCGTGTCTAGCAGGTGCCCCTGGCGGAGGCGTTGTGCACCTTTGGCCTGGGGGATGCCGGTATGCGGGCGGCCTGAGGTGGTGGCGGGGAGAGGGCTTCTGTTCCCAGGAACCATGCGCCCCCGGGCCAGCACCGATGTCTGGGCTGCTCTCTAAGTGCCAGCTGTGGGACGAATTTAGAAAAGGTGACTTTAGGCATTGCACGAGCTTTGCCCAGGTGGCACCGCTGTGTCGCCCAGGTGGCACGCCCACCAGCGGTGCAGAAGTGTCCCCTCTTCTCCCAGCACGTGTTGTTCCAGACTTCTGCATACGAGCCCATCTCTCAGGGGTAAGGTGATGCCTTTCCCTGACGGCTGGTGAGCAGGAAGATAATTTGTTGGCCATCTGTGTGTCCTCTTCGGAAAAGTCTCTCTCCAAGTCCTCCTCCCATTTTCTGATTGGATTGCCTGTTCTTCTGTTGTTGAGTTTTATGAGTTCTCTGTATATTTGAGATATTAAGCCTTTGTCAGAAATATTTAATGCACATATATTCTCCCAGTTAGTTTTGGTGATGTTTTCTTTTGCTGTGAAGAAGCTCCTTAGTTTGATGTAGTCCCAGTTATTTACTTTTCTTTTTGTTTCCCTTGATGGTGGAGTTGAGTCCCCAAAGGCTTCTCTATGACTGATGTCATGGAAAGTCTTTCCTATGTTGTTTTCTAAGAGCTTTATGATTTCTGGTCTTATGTCCAGGTCTTTAGTCCATTTTGAGTTGACTTTTGTGAACGGTGTTGGAGAGGGGTCTGGCTTCATTCTTTTGCGTGCGACTGTCCAGTTTTCCCAGCACCATTCGTTGAAGAGACTTTCCTTTCTCCATCCTGTGCTTTTGATCCTTTGTCGTAGAGTAACTGACTGTGCATGAGGGGGTCAGTTTCTGGTGACACAGTTCTGTTCCACTGATCTATGTCTCTGTTGCTATTCCAGTGCCACAGTGTGTTGGTCACTATCACTTTGTAGTATCGTTCAAAGTCTGGGGGTGTCATCCTTCCAGATTTGCTCTTTTTTCTCATAGTTGCTTTAGCTATTCAGGGTCTTTTGTTGTTCCATACAAATTTTAAGATCTTTTTGTTCCAATTACTTGAAATAAACCTGTGGAATTTTAATGGCGATAGCATTAAATCTGTATATTGCTTTAGATAACATGACCATTTTGATGGTGAGTCTTCCCAACCACGAGCAGGGGATGTCTTTCCATCTCTTTGTTTCCTTCTCTGTTTCTTCTAAGAAGGACTTGTAGTTTTCATTGTCCATGTCTTTCACTTCTTTGTTAAGTATCGTCAAAGGTAGTTGATTCTTTTTGCTTTTATTTTAAACTGTTTTTTAAAATTTTGTTTTCTTCTAGTATATTGTTTGCAAGCAAAAATGCAACAGATTTTTGTGCATTGATTTTGTAGCCTGTATTCATTGATGAATTCTACTGGTTTTTTGACTGAGCTTTAGGGTTTTCAATAAATATAATCATATAATCTGCAAACAATAGTTTCACTTCCCCTCAGCTTTAGAAAGGCCTCTGTTCTGCTCAGATTTCTGCTTTGCTGTGTTTGCCTTCGAATTCCAAGCCTCTTGAATTTCATGAGTATGCTCCGCACCCGCAAGAGTGATGCCCTTCCTCTCCGTGCCCAGGATGTGATCCCCCAGCCCCTGCTGGACCAGTACGTGTCGATGGCCGACCCGGCGCGCCCGGAGTGTGGGTGCCGACATGGCCACGCACTGCGCCTACAGCCTCCTGGGCATGGCGCTCACCCTGGGCAGGCAGAACTGGCACTGCCTGAAGGATACGTACGCAACGCTGGCTTCTGACGTACAGGTACGGGTGCCTGAGGCGCGGCGACTGGGTGGGTCATCTTGTGGGAGAAGGGGAAGCCCCCCGGGCTCACTGAGTGCGTGTGGGGTTGCCACCTGGCAAGTCTATGGACCTGGTGCAATCAGGCTGCACGTGGCCCGCGCCTGGCACTGGCAGCTTTGCTGCAGAAATGCCACTCACACTCACAGTGACCTGTGCTTGCTTTTGGGTGCGTCTTCACCGCGCCGCTGTGGAAGGTGCGTCGGACCCTCGCCTTCTCCATTCATGAGCTGGCAGTGATTCTTGGGGACCAGCTGACGGCCGCTGACCTGGTGCCCATCTTCAACGGGTTTTTAAAGGACCTGGACAAAGTGCGAATAGGGGTTCTCAAACACCTGTATGATCTTCTAAAGGTAGGAAGAGGGGTCACAAGCAAAGAGCCAGCCTCCCCTCTCCAAAAATTATATTTTAAGCCCTGAATATGTAGAGCATCAGTGAAAGAAAAAAAGGCAGCTGCTGGGGTGCCTTCATTTGACATGTGCCATCCAGAATCTGAGAGGGCATTCTGTCAGTGATGGGGAAAGGTTTCTGGGCCTCCAGCCCGACCCCGCTGTCTCTGAGTGGGGCGGTTCTGTGGTGGGGTGGCCGCCAGCGGCCCAGCCTGCTCCGTGAGCACGCGCGGGTGGAAGCAGAACTCAGCCACCCGGGGCTGCGCTCTGCGGGGGCGCCCAGCTGCTGGCCAAGTCCAGTCTCTGTCCTGTATGGAGGCCTGTGCTCTGCAGGACGTCACTGCTGCTTCTTTCTGGTCCCCACCCCGTCCAAAAGGAGTGATGAGTGTGAAACGAGTGTTTCGAATGACCCAAGGATCTCATCATCGCACCCACACCACGGGGGCTGCCCTGGACGGGCTCGGCGCTCGCCCATGCAGTGGCCTTACTGTGCTTGGTGTGTGTTTGTTTGTTCGTTTGTTTGAGGCAGGGAACTGTGAAGGAATAAGAGCTAGAGGGCATTAGAAATCCAGCAGCGCAGAGTGACCGGAAAGGCTGGGAGCGTTCAGACACCCTGGTGTCCGAACAGCAGTGTGGACCCACAGCCCCCGGCCACAGAGCCCTGGGGGGAGGCGGCCACAGTCCCTCCACCGCCCCCCGTGACAAGTGCCCGAGCGGAAGCAGCGATCAATAGGGCTTGGGGGTCATTCAGCTCGATGATATTTGCATTAATGTATGCATTTTAAAAAATAGCTGCTTCATGAAGACAAGAGGAGAGAATATCTTCATCAGCTTCAAGAATTTGTCGTGACTGATAACAGCAGGAACTGGAGGTCTCGGTATGAGCTGGCAGAGTAAGTAAAACCTGTCAGGGATCTGGAAGGCCAATTAGAGGGAACAATTCTTAATTTTCCGAACTTATCATTAATTTCAGGGCCAGCAGTAAAAGTGTTCTTTTGGATAAAGAGACTATGTTTTTATGAAGGGTAAACTGAATTCCAGAGCTCTGAGTCACACACACACAGCCTCCCGGGAGACATCCATTTTCAGATGAAGACAGGGCTGGAGTCACTTCGGAATTAGAGTGCTCCGCTGTTCTGTAAGGCAATTTATTCCAACCAAATAAAAGATGAATCACCCGCTCTTCAATATTTTCCTATTAATCAGAGTGGTTTTTGCCGAAGCTTTCTTGAACATTCTGTGGGGGCTGATGTACTTCCGGCTTCCAAGGAGAAGGAGCGCCAACCCCAACGAGGCGACTTGTAGATGGCGTTGTCCCCCAGTGGGGCTCGCACCTCGCTCTGCGGGGAGTCGCTCCCCCTGCTGTGCGGGGGCGACCGCGGCCCCAGGGTGACGTGGCCCTCCAAGTCCCTGCCTTTCCGAGGTGGGTGAGGTGCCTTGAGCTGTCCAGGGGTCTGCCGCTGGGGGTGGCGGTTGGGCTTTAGTTTTCACCTTGTCGAGATTTATTTCGGTATCTTTAGTTTTCATTTTTCTTACCTTCAACTAGCAATCTCTCAAGTAATTGTCTTCCCTGAAGAAATCCATCAAGGTTTTGCAGCAATTCAGGATATGATTTGGCCGATGCCAGGGGCAAACTGAAAGATTTTCTCTTTGCTGTGATCTTTAATCATTATGCCTAATTTGAGAGATTGAGGCTGCAGTCATTATGCCATGTTACCAGCCTGTGCTTGAAGAGCAGAGAAAAACAGGCGCTGGTTTTCCATGCAAACATCGCGCCCTCTAGCGGCGACTGCGGGCACTCCCTCCACGAGGCCTGCCTCTGCAGGGCTGACCCTCTGCAGGGCTGACCGGCTGCGGCTGAGACTGGGGATGGGGCTGAGACTGGGGATGGGGCGCGACCGGGCCACCTGACCGAACCTTAGAATGGGACAGCCAGGACCTGGGATGAGGCTGGGGATGGAGCTGGGGCCGAGGCGGGCCGGGGCGACCACTCGTGGCCTGGGCTGGCGCTGGCTTCCAGCGGCTGGCTCCCATCTCCTCCCCTTACTGCAGCCGGAGTCCTGTGCGAATACGCGCTCCTGAGCCCCTGCTCCTGGGGTCATTTTTCTGAAAACAGTGCTTTTTGAGATGGAAGTATTCACTGGCACTCCAGGCTTCGGGTCTTCACTTGCTTCTAATCTCTTTTTCATTTCCTTTCGTTGCCAGTGTGGAAATAATGCCATTTATTTTCACGGCCTTCTCCCCATCCCCATTTAAGAAAAGAGCAGAAGCCAGGTGGTGCGCTTTCTCAACCAGCCAGCTTATGATTTCTTCTCCGGGAGTGAGGAGCTGCGGGGCTCCCAGGCCCCTGGAGTGGACTGGCTGGAGGTGAAGGAGGCATTGTGGGCAGTGGGGCTCAGGCCTGCTCCTCCTCTGCTGGTCCTCGGGAACGTCAGCCTGCTGGCTATTTTTATGTTATCTGATGGCCGAAGTTTTATGTGCTTTTGAACTGATAACCTAAAATTGAAATATTGAATCCTTATTCATAAATTTCTCAGCCTCCGTTTTACGAAGTTTAATTTATTTCCGTCTTGTTTGATTTGTATGTGTGTGAGATGGCGAAGGAAGATTTTCTCCCTTTTCTGTCTGTGGCCATTTCTCCCACTTTCCACCGATGGACTTCAGTTTGCCTGGCAGCCCTGCTGTTTGCACCCATGCAGGAAGTAAAACAAAGAAAAATGATGAAATGAGAGTCAAGAGAAATTAACCAGGTTTTGTTGGTTTCTTCCTTGCCCCTGAAAACAGTTTCTGTTTTTGAATTTCAAACAGCTGATCCTGATTCTGGAACTCTATAATCCCAATGACGTTTACGATTACTTAATGCACAGTGCCCTCAGGCTGTGTGCAGATAAAGTCTCTGAAGTTCCATGGGTCTCCTTCAAATTCGTAAGGAATCAAAGCCTTTTCTCTTTCTGATTTTTGCAAATAGAAATATTTATGTTTCTTCCATGTTAGCTCTTATTTTTTCCTGGGCTTAATTTATCAGTTTACCAATAAAACCAACTTTTAAATTTTGCCCTAGGAACTCTCAGAGTTTTATTAATTTGTAAGATAGCAGTTTTTTTTGTTACTGTTAAACCATATGCTTCACTGATCAAAAATTGTAGATAAATCATTTTATACATGAAACCCTTTGAATAGTGGGTTAGTGTTTCTTTTAAACACAGGTTGGTTTTATTCTACAGCATGGTTTTGCAGAAAAGGACTTAGTGAGCAAGACTCCAACATGGAAAAGCTGGTCCTGTTTTTGTGGGCTCATCCCAGCTGAATACTGAGGGAAAAGAAAAAAAACTTATTTGAAAATATTGATTTACAGAGGTACTCTGAGGGTATTAACATTTTATAAAAAAAATGACCTGTTCTGAAAGGTAATGATTTGGTTATTATGAAGAGGACATTTTCTAAAATTTGGAACCTTAAGATTACTCATGTATTTTTCTAATGCAGTCCTTTTTAAAATTTCATTTGAATGAAAGATTTTATGTGTGTGCACGTGCATTGCCATATATTTAAACGTCTCTTCTGTCTGTGTTCTAAAGATGACCGTGACAAACATTTCTCCTCCCATGCTTATAAATTCATTTTGAAGGTGGAAGGGTGCATAAGACATCTGGTTTCTGTGTGGCATCGTGGCGGTCATTCAGGGATGGCCGCCTTTTCAGTCACCTCTCCGGTATTTTTCACAGGTCGTGGCGATTCTGCACAAGTTCTGTGCGAGCAGCGAGAGAGCACTGGGGCAGAATTTCACCAATGAGCTCGTCGTCCGTTTCCGACACTGTTTCAAGTGGGTCAGAAGGCAAGCGTTCGCTTTCATTTGTCAGGTTAGCGTGGGGCAGGGGACCGACAGCAGACGGGCATACACTTGCCACCTGTCCCTGCCTGGACGCCTGACAAAGTCCTGAAGCCCTGGAGCGCCGGACAGGAGCCTGCAGATCCCGGGACTTCACTGGGGTCTGTGGTCTCCTGGAGCCTGGCCCAGGTTAGCCCAGTCCATACACACTTGCTTCCTAGAGGGTGCCTGCCGTGCGTCCTGCGGACGGTGGCCGGGCGCCTGCCGTGCGTCCTGCGGACGGTGGCCGGGCGCCTGCCGTGCGTCCTGCGGACGGTGGCCGGGCGCCTGCCGTGTCCCCTGTGGACGGTGACCGGGTGTCTGCCGTGCGTCCTGTGGACGGTGACTGGGCGTCTGCTGTGTCCCCTGTGGACAGTGACTGGGCATCTCCTGTATCTCAGGCTGACCAGATGCTAGAGACAGACACCGAACAATGTTCGGCTGGTGAAGTGAGGTCAGGCTGGGTCCGCCTCTTGTCAGGCCTGTCCTGGGCTGCTTGTCATAGCTCCTCCCACAGCCACCCGCAAGGAGGAGCAGCAGCAGACCAGGAAGACGCCACTGATTTTTCCTCTCTGTGGGGACATTTATGGCAGCTGGTCTCTCCGAGCGCCCTGGGGATGTCTGGCTGGGAGGTTGGCTGACATTCGTGACTGCCTCCTTGTCCTGGCCTCTCACGCAGTGGCCCTCCACAGGGAGAGCCCGGACATAAGGTGTGGGCCCCCATTTACTTTCAGACCGGCCTTTTAGATGAAGCCATCGAAGCTCAGAGAGGTTAAGTGACTTGTTCCAGGTCACACAGGAGGTGTGAAGCTGTCATTTCTTTCTGCTGAAATGGTGTTGGAAAGGTTCTCTCTTCCTTCTGTGCATTGTCGAGCATGTTTAGTGGTGAAGGAGAGAGTACAGTGACTCTCCTGGAACCTGTCACCCATTTTCCTAATAGCACAGTGAAGCTGTGATTTCATGCTCCCAACTGCAGGGCCCTGAGGCCCCTTCTCTGTCCCATCATGCCCCACTGCAGTCCTCGGCCATGCCCACTACTGGGCCGAGGGGCCAGACACTAGCAGTGAGGCCCCATAAACACGTCTGTGCAGACGAGGTCCGTGAGCTCAGCACTTTATGCAGAGCGTGTCAGAGAAATGTTTTTGCTTTTCCTTCTTATTTTCTTACCTGCGATTTAGAATATCCATGAAGAAACAAAGGGAAAAGGTGCCATCTAATTTTGTTCATTCATTCAGCAGATTTAGAGGAAGCCCACAATGCTGCTAACAAAAGGAGTGGGTCCCCATTCAGAAATGCCTCCTCAGGTTGATAGGATGACTTGTTTCTGTTCCTTTCATGGTGGTGCTGATTTAAGTGCAGTCTTGGCAGGGAGTGTGTGGTGCTGGGGTCAGCAGCCCGGCTTTGGATCAGTCACGTGACGTGGGACAGGCTTGCCCACTGGACCGTCGGGGCACAGCACCCTCTCCCGCCAGTCCCCCACTTCTCACTGCACAGAGGGGGAAACAGGCTCAGAAGCCACTTATCCCAAAGGCCTCGAAGCTGATAACCGTGTGAGGTGCTGAACCGAGACCTGTCTGAGCAGACAGACCCTTTGATTCCTCCACCAAATATCAGACCTGTGCTTGGTGATGGCTTAGAATGTATGAACTGTGCTTCCGACCAAATCCAGTGGCAGAGATTTAAAAATTCAGACAGACACACAGCCCTGACCACCAGATCCTGCAATGACTGCTGTGGCCTTACAGAAGTGTGTGTTTTAATAATGCCGCGTGGCTCACCTCTTGAATGACGCCAGCTCCTGGGCCTGCCTTCCACCTCACAGGCTGCGGTGAGCACCGAGTGCGTCCCCATGGACCCATTTGCCGAACACCTGCTCCCCAGCCTCCTGAGCCTGGCGTCCGACCCGGTGCCCAACATCAGGGTGCTGCTGGCCAAGGCTCTACGGCAAACGCTGCTGGAAAAGGGTGCATGGACCGTTTTCTGATGTCTGCACTTGTGTTACTGGGCAGCAGCCGAATCTTCTCTTTAAAAGTTGTGGCAAATTATGTGATCGCCCACTCAACTTTATCATATAAATGAATACCGGCTTTTATACACCAAAGTTGTGTATTTATACAATGACTGAGGGAGTGAATATAGGTCCATCTTTACAGTTCGTGAACATATGTTCAAATGTCCAATGTGACAGGAAACTTTTTGTCAATTTAGTTGTGACTGAAAGAGCCATTATGAAAGGCAGGTAGCAAACATAAGCCCCAGCTTCGGTTGGACTTCAGTGCTCTCATTGTGTAGTCAGCGAGAAAGCCGAGTTCACCCAGATCAGCTCCTTAAGGGGCTGAGCAGCACTGCCGTGGTGTGGCCGCTGGCCCTCCTGCACCGTGCCCGCCCGCGGCCCCACGTCCCCGCGCGCCGCCAGTCCTCTCTGTTGTGGGAACAAAAGCTAAAAGCGAAAGCTGTTCGGTTATCCTTTAAAAATATACAAACCTGTTCTTGGGAATCCATCTCGACCACTTAGGAAGCACGCTCTGTGAAGGTAGTTTCATCCTTTTTAAGGCCTTACTTTTAGGATAATTTGATGAGAAATGATCTTTCGGCCTGAGAAATGGGTTTAGAAAGCTCCAGCGCTACGGCGTGTGGGAACACAGTCCACGGCACGCCGGGCGCAGCTCTCCCACTGGGCACAGCTCTCCCGCCAGCGCGCGTGAGAAGTGCCGGGAACCCTCATCTTGAAGTTGTGGAAGAGACCGTCTTGGCTTTGCAGTCTGACCCGGACCAACACGTTTCCTTTTTTGCCACCCGAGAACCGAAGCGGCGGAGCCCCACAGACACGGCTGTGCTTGGGAAACAGGACTGACCTCCGCTCAGTCCATCACAGCCCAGCCATCTTGCAGCCGGCCCGTGTGGTCACCCTGCGTGAAGGGAAGTGCATCCCAGCTGAGGGGGGCAGATCGCGGGAGCGTCTCTCCGTGCTCGCAGGCCCCTCTCCTGCGTCGGGTCTGCCCGTGGAGGGCTCGGGCCCACGTGGCCAGACCTGGTCCGCAGGCCGCAGGGAGTGGGAGCACCAGACAGTGAGCGCGAGTGGGGTCTCCAGTGCACCAGACCCTGCTGGAGATGTGTGTTCTCTATTACAGATTACATTCCCGCCCCTGCACTGAGTACTTTACGTCTTTAATAGGCTTGCCCGTTGGTGCCTTTTGCTTTCCTGTAAAATATAGTTTATGGTATTGTATTTTATTTTTAACCGAAATACTGTACCTATGTAAATAACTCTTGACGGGAAGAAAATATATTAATGTAATATTAGTCTCCTATCGGTGAACAGAACAAATACATCATTTAAATTTATGCTCCACTTGGAGTTGCTGCAAATATAGCTGAATTTGTTTACTTTTGACAAATGCGACAGCTAAAGAAATCTACTAAAGAATGATCTACGGCGCTCTCTGATGCTGTGTTTTTGTTATAAATTGTATGTTCCCTCGAGTACTGACCCTCCCTTTCCTGCAGGAACTGTACCCATAAAGATCTGTGGCAGCCTCTGAGAGCAAAGGGCGGAGGTCGTCATCAGTCCAGGAGTGTCTCATGGCCAAGAACTCGGGAGGGGAACTGCCCACTGAGAGGCCTGGGTATTGACATCGTAGCTAGTGCTTCTGAGCTGTGCACCAAATATAACCCATTGCTCTGACCCTCCATATACTTGACGCAGATGCAGGGGATCGGAGGTAAGTGACGCTGCTCTTTGGCCTGAGTGCACAGAACTTGTATTCCGTGCTGTTAAAATTCAGGTGAAGAAAGACACTCTAGAATTTAAACAGCTTTGTCTTTAGGAATTCAACGTTCTGTTGACATTTGATGATGTTCTCCAAACATGATGCTCACGTTATTGTTTCTTGTTTCTACTTTCATTGTCTCAAAGGTAGACACAAGGGAGTGAAGGAGCAGCCCATTTGCG
This sequence comes from Solenodon paradoxus, assembly GCA_004363575.1. Lineage (NCBI taxonomy): Eukaryota > Metazoa > Chordata > Mammalia > Eulipotyphla > Solenodontidae > Solenodon > Solenodon paradoxus. The sequence continues at coordinate 338,909 of RJWH01001183.1, forward strand.
GGTTCAAGGATTAGTGGCCGAGGGCATGTCAAGGCTTCCACTCTTCTTTTGGTCTTTTCTTGTCTGCCTTTTTCTTTTAATAAAAATTCTGGAGCTCCGTACTGAATTTCCTGGTGAACAGGATGTTCTTCCCACAGCCCCCACTCCCCCAAGTTCCACTGAGCTGATTCTTTAAAAAGAAAAGAAGGGGTCTATACTGAGCCAAAGAAAATAAGGTGCCTGTGTGGGAACTTCAGACTATCGTCCAGGCAGCATTTTGGCAACGTCAGCAGAGTGAGCTAGTAAATGGAGACCACATATTAAAAAGAAAAATGAATCCATCTTGTGTCCGATACTTGCTAAAGTAAATAGATGGGAGATACTGTTTGGCTTTGGTAACAAGCAATGTTTAATTTTTTTATTGCCCGGAAATTGAGATTGTCATGCTGTTAAAATCTGTTGATCTAGCAGTAAGTAGAATCACTCCACTGGGATCATATATTCTGTGCAGGGCTTAGTTTTCCATTAAGGAAAAAGGAAGCGCTTCATTGTGCGTTGTGATATGTACAACTTGGATGCAGAATCAGGCATGATTGTAGAGGCTGACAAATAATCCAACCTTTAAAGTTTCAGTTCACACATCACAGTTTTTCTGTAATTTAACTTGAATGCCTTTCCCATGCAAAGATGTTCTTATATGACTCATTTCTCTGCAGAATGTGCATTGAGAGCTCACATTTCATTCTTGGTTTCAGAATAAGGGGCATTTCCCCAATATTGTTCTCCTTCCTCCTGCCATCCCCTAGCCCTCCGCGTATTGGTCACAGGTGCGGGTGTGCCGCATTTGTGCTGAGCCCGTCACTTACGCTGCCTCGCTGGTGCATGGCCAGGCACAGCTCCCCGGAACCGTCTCAGGAGGACTGTCCCAGCCTTCCCCAGTGACACCCCGTGGTGCTGGTCTTCTAGCACTTTCTCACAAAGCTTTCGAGAGCGCTTTCAGGACGGAGGGACCGTGAGGCAGCTTTGCACGTTTTCATGAGGGTCTCCCCCTGCCAGACGAGCCAGGTGGGATGTTTGCACCCTCATCAGGCCCAGATCAACTGAAATTCAGCCAGATTTCTGCAATGTGAGTTTTTTCACTCATGCTGGAGACAGGATTTTAAACATGACTGAAGACCGCTCTTTGCAACTCTGGACGATGCATTCAAGGGTGCTTTACAATGCTATTCATCTGGTGCGCCCTGGTGGAGCAGCAGTTGGGTTGATCACCTCCAAAGGAGCGCAGGCCACATATTCCTGGGTTGCATTCCCAGGTGGGGTGGGGGAAGGGGTCGAACTATCAATGTGAACAAGGATGAAAATAAAATAAATGCTTCTTCCTCCTCTCCTCCTGCCTGCCTACTCACCTTCATTCCTGCCTCGTCCTTCCCTTTAAAAAAAAGTGTGAAATCCTCCAGGTGGTTGACCCCAGCCCTGCAGGGAATTTACCTTCAAGGCAGTGGAGAAGAGGCCAGTTTCCCAACAAGGGCTTGGAGCCACCCGCGTTTTCCAGGGTAAAGAACAGACACGAGGCCATGAAGAGCGCCTGGAAGCTGCCACGAGTTGGGGGCAGGGGCGGCATCTGGGCTTCGGTGCTGACCTCAGTACACCTGCCAGGGTCCCCCTTTCAGACCCTTTGTTCCGTGCCCAGGGCGGGGCGGCGACGACGCTACGACGCGCCCCAGCGGGGATGCGGGCGGATGGGCGGCTCGGGCGAGGGCCATGCGGCGGGCGGCAGCGGACACGGTGCATCGGCTGCGGGTGGGGAGGCCGCCGAGGGGCGCCCTTCGCCCCGACTGCGCTGCGCGCCCGCGGGCCTGGCGGAGTGCGGGCCCGGCGGCCCCGCGGCCCCTCCTGGCGCTGCCCCCGCTGCGGGCGCGCAGCCGGAGCCTGCTCTCGGGCCGGGACCCGCAGTCCGCCAGCCTGGCGCTCGACTGGACCCCGGCCCTCTTCCCGCTGCGGGTGCTGCTGGAGGACACGGCAGAGATGTTCCGGGTGACCAACTGCCGCGGCGACATGACCGTGCGGGAGCTCAAGGAGGAGCTGGACCTGTTACTTGGCGTCCCCTTCAACCTCCAGCAGCTCCAGTACCTGGACCAAGGTGGCCCGCGCGTCCCGTCCCCGTCCCGTCCCCTGGCCTCCTGCCCTTCTTGGTCCCAGAGGGATTCCTGCCTGGAGGCCCCAGTGTCAAGACAAACGCAGCCCCTTGCACCCCATGGGAAAAGCAGCCTTGGCCTCCAGGGACCTTCAGTCCCAGAGGGAGGGTTTACGTTAGACCCCCAACTCCCTGGGCAAACCCTGGCCACAAACCAGCCCGGCCACGTGCCGCCATGGCAGGCCCCAAACCCCCAGATCTCAAGCTCCCCGAGTCTTCGCAGGACCCGAGTTCCACAGCCTGCGGTGTCTGTTCAAGACTGCGAGCCCGTTATCAGAGGGACCCCCAGCGCAGAGCAAGCGGGGGAGCCTGCTTGTGTCGGGACCCTGGATCCAGCCTTCAAGACTGTCGACGTCAGCAGCCCAGTGCCCCAGACTGCCATGTCCTCATGCGGGTGACCCTCCCACCTCAGGACCCCCGACCCCATAACATACCTGCCCAGGCTGGACCCCAAATCCCCAGGCGTTTGCATCAGAACCCAAAGTCCTCCAGCCACTGTGTCCACACGTAGATGCTGTCTCCGAACAAACCACCTCACTCCCTCACAAGCCAAACCCGTGACTGACACAGGCCAAGAGACCCCTGTCCCCTGACACCAGTCCCAGGGCAAGATGACCTGACTGTCATCTTGAAGTCCCAGAGCACATGTGTCCAACTTGTAGGTCAGGACCCCAGCCCGTCAGCCATCTCTGTCTGCACAAGGGTCCAGAGCCAAGTGCACTCTTCCCCGCATTCGAGGCCAACTCTGCCCAACTCGAGTGACTCCACCAGGACCCCACTCCCACCAGGTCCTTGTGAGGGCGCCAAAGTACAAAGCAGCTCCTCACAATGGACCTCCAAACAACTCACAGCTTCCCTGTCTGAACCCCAGATTTCCACAGAAACTGTGTCTACATCAGCTCTCCCAGCCTTATGTCAACCATGTCCACGTCAGAAAGTCAGTTTGGAACAATCCTTACCTCCACGAGGGCCCCCAAAGCTCTGCTTGTCTTCAAAACCCAAACCCTTCAGCCAACCTCATTCGCTGCAGAACCCCACATTCTGGACCAAACCCTGCCCCTCTCCAGGGCCACATCTCAGAACAAAACTGCTCACCATCAAGACCCCACACCCAGGATGAACCTATCTGATTCCCCAGCCCGTGACCACAGTGCCCAGCTACCTCAGAACCCCAAACCCCAAAGCAAGTCTTGTCCATGCAGGGACTCCACCCTGCAACAGACCCTTTCCCTACCTGCACCCCCCAAATGGAAAGCAAACCTTGCCTTCATCAGAACCCCAAATCCACAACAAACTCTGCCATTGTCAGGACCCCAAATCTCAAAAGAAACTCTACCCACATTTGAACCCCAAATGCTGGCCGTGTCCCAGTCTGTCTCAGCACCCCGAATCCCAGGCTGTGTCCTTGTCCACGTCAGGAGCTTAAAGCTGGCCTGACCGGAATCAGAACCCAGCCCCCAATGCTCGCTGTGGCTGAATCCGGACCCCAAGGCTCCCGTCCAGCCAAACCCCACAGAGACTCGGCACCCAGGGCAGGGCAGGGACCCCAATCCCATGTCTCCCTCCGCCACGTCCTCGCCTCAGCGGGAGGACCTGGCTGTCCCTGCCCCTGTCCCTACAATACTTAGGGTACGAGAACAGGACCGAAGCCCCTCGGCTTGTCTCCCCACCTGGCTGAAATCAACGCAAAAACCCTTCAAGAAAAGCAAGACAGAAGCAGCGGCTGTGCGAGTCCCAGCTGATGCTGCAGAGACTGCAGTCGGGCTGCAGGGGCCGGGAGGCGGAGGACACTGAGACAGCCTGTCTCCAGAGCTCCTGCTCCCACATGGCCCTGCCCTGACTCAGTTTCCTAATCTGCAAGGCTGCGCCCTGGGAGCTTGGTGTCCCCCAAAGACGGAGGTGACGCCGACACTGGAAACGTCTGCGGGAGGCCAGATTGCCTTCCTCTGCTCTCGTTGAAAGAGAGGAGGCGTTTGCATGACATTCATTTTGCTCTAGTTGTGTCTGAATGAAGCTTGCAGGCAGTTTGGAGACGTCAAACCTCCTCTGTGCTTCACAAGAACGAGGGGCGCTATGGGAGGACTTCCCCAGAGTTTCAAAGCACGTCATTGGAAAATGACCACCCCGAGCTGCAAACGTCTGGCACCATTTCTGTTCATTTACCTTCCCCACGAGCTGCGCTGAGCAGTAAATTCAAGAAAGCCACGAGGGGGGATAAAAAGGCGGAGTGACGTAGCGCCAGGGTCACAGTCCTGTCGCTCAGCAAGCGCTTCGCCACTGGACAAGCCGGCCTGTCTGGGGCGACGCTGGCAGCGGGCAGCTCACAGGAACGAGAGGAGGCGCCGCCACGTGCAAGGGGCGACCTGGGCTCCTGCTCGTAAATAATTACCCGGTGCCGCTTTATTACCTGCAAGCTTGCCAGGGAGGAGCGTGTGAGGCGATGAGCGTGCAAACCTGGAGACACAGCCTGAGACGGCGCGCATTCCTGGCCGCGGGGCCCTTCCCGCCTGTCGGCCCGAGGCGCTACGCGGCCGCGGAGCATGCGCAGTGGCTTCCGCGGGCGGGGCCCCACCTGGAGGCAGGCTGGGTGGGTCTCGCGGGAGCAACTTTACGCAATTTTCTCAAAGTTGTTAGGAGTCAGGCTGTGTTATTAGACTAATTGCTGGTGCTTCTCGGTTAGAACCACACATTAGGAGCTTAATGAATAGTTTTGCAAATCGCTACCCCGTTTGCACCCACCGTTTGGATTTTCTGGTGGCCGCAAGGAGCCCCGGAGCCTGGAGGTCAAGCTCAGGCCTGCTGGGAGCCCTCCTCCCCGGGAGCCCCGGTGCGCTGATGAGCAGCAGAGGCGAGGCTCCTGCCCCGTGGGGTCGTCACGAGGGTTGAAGAATGTCGGTGATTAGCAGTAATTACAGGCACTCGGTAATCACTTCATCAGAAACCCCAAACCTCTTGAGCTCCCCTCGGAAAAAAACTGTTCATTTGACCTGACAGGGCCTGGGACTTCACATTTGTGGCATTGTTGGCGGAGAAGGTAAACGATCCCACTATCCTGGAGCAAGACGGTAGGCGGCCATGGCGGGAGATGAGTCTGTGCTGGAAAAGGCAGACTGATGCACTGTCGCGTTCTTAGTGTTCAGTGACCCCTTCTGCCCGCTCTGCAGTGTCTCTCAGACTGTCCCGGGCACGAGGTGGAGCGGACCCATTCTGTTCTTTCATGAGCAAGGGCTGGGGGTCCGGGTGATGACTCAGAATGTCTGACACCCGGAGGCCAAGTCCCAGTGAGTGTCACCAGTGTGGCTGTAACATCAGCAAAGGTCCTCAACTAGGGGATCTTGTCCCCCAGGCCCATTTGGCGGAGTCTGGAGACATTCCGACGGTCAGGGCTCCAGGAGGCTGCCCCGGCGTCCAGTGGGGAAGCCTCCGACTTTGGACCTGCCCCGACGCGACCCAGCACAGCCCGACAGGACCTTCCAGTCGCCAGTGTCGACAGCGCCAGGGTGGAGAAGGGTCCGCGAGCTACCATTCAAGAGAGCCAGCCCAGCGGTGTCGTTGTGACCACCCTGGCTGACGGTGACAGCACTCGCCAGAGCTAGTTCTGGAGTTTAACACCTGCAGCGTGTTGCTGCCGCGTCTGTAACAGAGGAGACTTCTCGTCTCGGCAGTTCTCTCTCTCGAATCTGCCTCCACGAAGGACTTTTCTGACTCACATCTTTCTTCCGCCTTAGGACAAGTTGTAATTACAGAATTGTATAAATTGTTGCCATTTTTGGGGGGGTGGGGGGTTCGGTTTTTGTTAGAGCTGAGCCAAATGAATTTTCTAAAAAGCATTTGCGGCCCCAGACAGACTCAGGCAGAGTCGTCACAGGAGACTGAGCTCGAGGTTCTGCGGTGGCCTTTGCGAGGCCTAAGGTCGGACCAGCCTTAAGCAGCGTAACAGCTTATCTTTACTCCGGACTCCGCGTAAAGGAGGCTTGTTCCCCGCAGGAGTCATGATGGACAACTCGACACTGCGGGACCACGACGTTGTTCCCGGTGGGACTCTTTCACTGTGTGTCTGGCGCTATGACGGATGGACAGACCTGGTTCTGGCGGCCGTGGAAGGGGACCCCAGTAAGGTGTCTTCATGCTTCCTGAATTCTTGTGTCCCGGAGGAGCCACAGGCTGCCGGGGCGGGGGCGGCGCTTTGTCCACACTGAATATTGGCGCAGAGAGCTAACAGGGACTCGTCACCAAGTCGGACACTTCCTTCCCCTCTCTGGGGCCGCCGGCCACGGAGCTCATCCCGTGTCCATGAGCTCTGACCGTCTCCTCCCTCCTCCTCCCCAGTCAGAGCAGCATTTCCTCGCCACGGTGTGTGCTGTCCAACAGAAACTGCGCTGAGCAGCGTGAGGGAGGAACTAGATAAGAGGGGTGATCAGCCTGGAGGGATCGATGCTACACATCCTCCCGAGGGTGGGCTGGGGTGTCCCCTGCGGGGGGCCAGGCTCTTTCTCCTGCTCCTCGTCCGCGCGGGCTCTCCCTCGCCTCCCCTCTACTAGCTGCCAGGGCTGCCCAGGGTCTTCCTCTGGCCCCGGAGACCCGGCGTGGGGACACTGTGGGGACAGTGTGGGGACAGTGTGGGGACAGTGGGGACAGAGCTCCTGAAGACCCTGCTGGAGCGTGGCGTCCTCCTCCCAGAGCCCAGCCTCCATCTGCCACAAGCTGATGACATGACGGGGCTAGTGTTCGTGTGTCAGTGCCATCAGCGCGTCCGAGAGCGAGCAGGACCGCGGGCATGACGCTCGAGGGGAGGGCCAGACTTTACCAAGTCTCCAAAGAAACCAGTCCCCTCGGGGGTAGTGGCCACAGCCGCCTCCCCCTGGAGACCCGGAAAGGCTATTTTTTCTCTTACAAACACCCACAGGAGGAATTTCCTGCCCCCGAGTCCTCCTGGGGGTCCATTCGTGTTTCCTGGACATTCTAGAACGCTGGCCAATGCACCCGGCCTCTCCGGGGTCCCTTCCAGCTTCCCAGGCTGGGCCGCCCCTCTGCCCGCCTCCAGCTGGCAGTGGCCTTTGAGCGAGGTGTCCCTGGGGTGTGCGACTCCCGCGCGTCTGCTCCTTGGAGACAAGCAAACTCACTGGGCCTGTCCCCCTGCTCAGCTCTCCTGCCTCGGTGTGACGGAAGACTCTTCCTTCTGGACTGCACACTCCCGGCGTCTCCGGGACGAGCAGCGGAAGGCATGGGTCTCCCAGCGGGCCTTCGTGGCCCTGTATGTTGCCTCGCACCGTGGCCGCGTGGACGCCGTGCAGTTCCTTCTGGAACATGGTAATAACTGAGAGACGGCGGAGTACGTTCAGGAGTCGGGTCCTTCTTGGAAGGACAGAGGGCTCGACCTCCTGGTCCCTTCCAGCAGCGGTTTCCCGTCTTGTTCGTCACCAGGCATGGTCCCCAACAGGCCCCAGTCCCGATCTGGGCTTCCTGAGGGCTTGCTGCAGAAGCTGTATTCCCTCTCCCGTCTGGGTCTCAGGCAGCATCTTTCTGTTGAGATGGAGGCTTGGTCAGGACACCACGACACAGGGAGCAGCCCCCAGGCCACCACTTTGCTTTTCCTGCCCACTCCCCACCAGAGACATGCCCCGAAGGCGGCTTCCTGCAGTGGTCCAGGCTCTTCCCCGAGCCGCATTGCTCTCCGGGTGTGGGCGGCATGACCAGACCCCTTTCTCCAAGCCTCCCAGTCTTTTCCTCGGGACACACTCACCCCAACTGCAGGTCCACCTCCTTCACCAAAGGGCAGGTCTCCCCTCCCTTTCCTGTCTCTGTCTCAGTCTCTGTTGCTGGAAATGAAGAACCAGCCAGAATGATCTCCGGATGAAAGGAGAGTACACTTTATTATCCTGAGATAGCAGAGCTCATTGTGATGCAGATGAGGCCATTCTAGAAAAGCAGACAGTAGGTGCAAACAGCACGGCCACCGGAAACAGTTTCCTTGGGAACAGGCAGAAATGATCAGATATTTGTTTGATGGCTTGGGACTCAGAAGGCGCCTCCTGGGAGCTCTCCCATAGCCACTGGCCTCCGAATTTGATCCCCGCCTGCCCTGCCTGCCACCTGGACGCAGCCCAACGCTGCTGAGTCTGCACTGGCTCCCACTCCTCCCGCCGAGGTGCCCGGCACGCCGATGCTCAGGCAGGCCACTGGCCTGAGCGCCTTGTTGGGGCCGGGTCCCCAGTGGCCCCTCACCGCCCCAGTGCCTCTCTGCACCCCGCTGTAAGATGAAACGCGGGCTTCTCAGTGTCCAAGGACCCCACAGGCCCCTAGACAGTCGCCTTCCCTCTGACGAACTGTGATGCGTTTGAAAGCCCCAGTTAAAGCAAAACAGGCCGCTTTGCAGTTTTCTTTCCTCTGCAACGCAGCCTGGGAGGTGGCCTGGGTGAGGCCGGGCCTTTGTGAACCTGTTTAAAACCTCCCCTCGCCAATCAGCCATAACTCATACAAACTGGCTCTAAAACGTCAGCTGCAGGTAATTGAATTGCCTTGTTTTCTGGGTCATGGTATTTGTTGCCCAGTATTTGATTCGATTCAACAAGTCCGCATTGGACACTGTCATTAGCCCATCCATCTGCAGGAAGCAGTCCGGGAGAAATGTGTCCATGCATCCGGGGCCTGTCCGTCATCCGGTGGCTCCAATTCTCTGCCAGCACTGCGCTACGTGCTGGGATGAAAACAGCCGCCATCCACACGAGGGTGCTTTCTGCCCTCCGGGAGTTTCCGAAGGGAAGCCAGCACATTATTACAAAGCATTCATTCCATGGCCAATGGCACATGGCATGTTCTGAAGACACAAGGTCTCAAGCATCCACGGAGCGTTGGGGGGTGGGGTGGTTTCTGTGGCGGGGCTAACACAGAAGGCAAAAGAAAGCTAAAGAAAGAGGACAGTTAGACCAGATTATAAAACAAAAACAAAAATGGCAAGTGTGGTTAGCCAAGGGCAAAGCATGTGCAAAGGGCCTGGGGCAGGATGTAGAGTGGGATGTTTAAGGGATAAAGCTAGAAGGCTGGTCCGATGGACTAGGATGAGGTGGGGAGGCAGCCTGGGGGATGCTGGAGCGATGGGGAGAGAACGAGGAGCAGCAGTAAAGACCTCGCACATCACCCAAGGGCGGTGGATGTCAGCGACAGAGCAGAGTGTGGAACCAGCATTTTTGAAAGACCAGCTGCTCTGGAGCCAACTGGTGGTTGGCAGTGCTGGACGCAGGGTGAGGCGTGGGCCCCACGCCGGCCGTGGGAGTGTTACTCATTTTCCCAGGCGTCCCCCTCACATCTCAGGCCCCTGAACCCTTCTCCAGGATCAGTGCAGGATCCGGAGGGTGCTCTTCCACACCAGCTCTCTCCTTTTACAGGTGCCAACTGTCTTGGCAAGTCCCCGCTGGGCAGGACGCCCCTGCACGTGGCCGCCGCGATGGGCCGCTTGGACTGCATCACCCTCCTGCTCAGCTGTGGGGCATCCATCAACGACAAGGACTCCAAGGGGGAGACCCCTGTGTCCCTCGCCCGCCGGCTGGGCCGCAGGCTCAGTGAGCGCCGGATGTTCCTCTTCCACTGGATGGCAAAGTCAGGGACAAAGGTCCTCTGGACCTGACCGCGAACATGGTCCTGGCGTGGAGTCCGGGCTGGTCTCTGAGAGGACCAAGTTGGGTCCCGCTGGGCAGGTGCGCACATCGAGCTGACGTGGGGACTTTTCAGAGTTGAAGCCCGCGGTGGGCCACGGGTGGGCCGTGGGAGGCAGAAAACACGGCCGCTGATCTCCACCGGGTACGGAATCTTCAGTCCTGTTTCAGGGGGTCTGGGGAGGCGCTGCTGGCCAAGGAGGTGTGTTCGGGCCCCTACCGACCCCACGGCAGCCTTCCTGTTAAGCTTTTTATATGTGGTTCCCAGTAATGCCACACAGATGCTGGAACCAGTTCCGTGCATCCCTGCAGGCTGCACGGGGCAGCTGGTGACAGCTGTTACCCTGGTGGGTGAGTGTCGGCAGGTCTGCGCATTTCAGTTTGCAAAACTCACGGAGCTAAATACTCCCACAGCTTGCTCAGTTCTGGAAGTCTCCTCGAGCCACCTTGGGGGGGCTGCTGCTTGAGAGGGGGTCAGAGGTGGAGTGGGCAAGGAGCAGGGAAGACCTTGGTCCACGAGGGCCAGCTCACTCTGTGGAGGGGTGCCAGGTGGTGTCGAGTTTGGGAGAGATGGTGTGGATGGTGGTGATCCTCTCCCGGAGGAGAGGAAGGGCCTGGCGCCTTCTTTCCTTGGTCCCACCCCTCTTGCCAGCCTTCTTTTCCCGCCGGAGCCGCAGTTGCCCTGCCACCTTTTCTGTGCTCGGTGTCCACACTTTCTTCCAGGCTCCAGCCCGACCGCTGGGGCCGGGCTGCCTTGGGGGTGAGCCAGGCTCGTGGGGGAGACAAGAGGGAAAGGTGAGGACTGGGGTAAATGGACGCACCTCTGTCTGAAGAGGGTGCTGTCACCCAGCTCCCCCATCTGCTGGGGGAGAGCCGGAGGATTCTAGATTTTTTCCAGAGCCAGAAATGTGTGTGTGTGTGTATGTGTGTTTGTTTTTGTTTTGCTATAACTCCTGTTGTTTAAAGTGTTGGCTTGCCTTTTTTTTTTTTTTTTTCTAAGAAAAGGTGTAGGCAGGCATGAAGGTGAGCAGGTGGGCAGGTAAGCAGGAGGAGAGAGGAGGAGGGAGCATCTTTATGATTTCAGTTGTTCATCCCAGCTGCTCTCCGCAGACCTGGGTTGTGAACCTGGGTCCAGGATGCATGTGGACCATGCTGGTCGGAGGCTGCGGACCTAACTGCTAGGCCACCGGGACGTGCCAGCTTGCTTTTGTAAGGGGACTGTCTGCCATTGTCAAGCTCTCGCTCATGCCATTGAGGAAAGTGCGAGAAACCACCTAAGACTCTCTGGAACATTCCATGGCTCTGAAGCCACAGGGCAGGGATGGCTTGTGACGCGTATCGGCCACCCTCCCACCCCTCACAGCCATGGCCGTGACTCTAAAGCCCTAGATCCCGACACGACTTTCGTGTACACTTCTGGAAGATGATGGAGAATGTCCCCAGATCCTGGCTGCCTGTACCTGATGCGCATCTCAGTGACTGGATTCAGCTTTTAAATGACGTGGCCACGCTGCCTGCTGTCACAGCTGGGAAGAGCTGTGTGGCCCACAGGGGCGGACACTCCACAGACGTGGCTGTGCCCAGCTCAGCCATCTGTCTGACAAAACAGCCGGGAAGAAATGGAGCTCAGCGCCACCTCTGTCAAACAGAGACCTTGTTTCTGGCAGACGGTCTCTAACGTCAACAGACAGAGACTAAAGAGCCGGAATCCACGGAACAATTCACTTAGCTAATGGGGTCCGCCGGGCGGGGCCGTGGGCACCCTTTCAACTTACCGAGCGGCATCACTCAGTGTCACGCGCCTTCCAGGAGCTCGCTCTGCCCTGGTGTTAGGAGAGCCGCCCGCTGGCACCTGTCCCCCGTGTGAGGCCATCACTCCATCACCTTCTGCTTCCCATTCAACTGAACATGGCCCCCACCGGGCACGCTTCCAGCTCCCGGTGGTGACATTTTGCTCGGTCTTGCTCGGTCGTGCTCGTCGCATGCCCTGAAGTCCCGAGGGCTCCTCACCTTGACCTGCTTCACATCCTCGTAAACGCAAACACGCTGCTCTGCGCAGTCCCTGAAATCCACCCGTCACTAGCGTTGGTCGGAGATGGCCTGTCACTTTGTGACCTTTGGTAGATATTTCATTAAACTCTTACTCTGAAAGTTGTTTTTTCTTTCGGTCAGACATCTGTCAGAGCCAATGGGAAAAAGGAAAGGTCTGAAGGGTCGCTCTCCCGCCCTGTGGCACCCTGCAAGCCTTTAGGCCCAAGGCACTGGTCCGGTGTTTGAGGACAGCGGTGCTGCTTGGGTGGGTGTCTCATGATGTCTTCTGGGTCTGATGTCCAGCTTCCTTCTTGTCTCATATCCCAGGTGGAAGAGAGGTGGCTTACGGGAGACACGGTCTCAGATGGCTTACGGGAGACACGGTCTCAGGTCAGTGCAGATTCTAGATTTCCCGTGACCCTGGTGGCCTCTCTCTGTTGGGAACCAACACTTCTCTCTGGAGGAAGGGGCGCCTGAAGCTCATTCGTCTGGTCTCAGCACCTCTGAGGGATCTTGCTCATGTCCTGGGCCCCTCACTGATGTTCGAGAGAGGGGGACTGGAGAGGGCCGTTTCCTGCCTTTCTCGGGGTCTCTGAAGTCCGATCCCAAAGACTGAGCTCAGCTTCTGAGCTCCGTGCCCCCATGAAAATACGTCTGAGTGTCCTGGCTTTCTCAGCAGCTGCACCAAAGGAGGGTCTGTCATCTCCTAGTCACCAGGGAAATGCCTGCCGGAGGCCTCTGTCCGCCCAAGACAGGGCCAGAGATGCGTCACCCCGGTTCCACCTGCCGTCACTGCCAGGCGGCGCAGAGCCCATGAGAGCGGCTGCCTGAGTGAGCCCCCTGCCTTCCTCTTCCTGCTTCGAGTTCCTTCTCTGCAGAGGGGTCTGGCCCGGGTGTTCAGTCATGGACGTGAAGAGGGCCCAGCCGTCCCCGCCTCTCTGCCCTGCCCCGTCACAGGCACTTGGTTTCCATGGGGTCTCAGCTGCGCCCCCACCCTGATCCCCAGCTCCGACCGGGGGCTCCCTGCAGGAAGTGTGGTTGCCAACCCAGACAGGTGGAAGGGCGCCCCCTCAAGGAGATGTTAGGTGGCCCCTAACGACCCCAGCCCTGCTTCTGTGACTGGGGACAGTCTCTCCCTTTCCACATCACTCCAGGCCTTTCATTCCAGCGAGGACACAGGCTCTGTTTGGGGTCCGACCCTCCCTCCGTCGCTAACCGCCCTGCAAGGGACTCACAGTAGGGCTTCCGCGGGCAGAAGTGTTTGCTCGGCTTCCGTGGACTTGTCTGACATTCAGTGTATTTGGGGGCCAGGGTGCTATTTCTTTCACTGCTCCTTACTGGTGTGTGACCTTGAGACATTGTCACTTCCCAAGAGCCTTGGTGCCTCTGACCGTCCCGTGGGCCCTGTCATCTGTATCCCAACCCGTCGTGTTGGGCCAGCAAGGGGACCCGTGTGAACTGCATTCAGGACACCTGCCCATTAGTGAGACCACAGGCAGGAAGGACGGGCTCACGGTTGGCAACCTTCCGGGTGGCGCTGGGCCCGGAGGGCGTCTCTCAGGCCCCCGTGTCTTGTCTGGAAGGTTCGGTGGTAAAACTGGCCCCTGTCGTCGCAGGGCTTAAATGCCTGGCACAGAACAGACGTTTGAAAAGTAGTAGCCATTATTATTATGATTACTACCAACACTTAATTTGCTTAAAATGTTTACTCCCCGGGAATCAATACTCTCCTTTCCCCCGATAGCCTCATAAATTTTCCGCAAACCTTCTACACTCAGAGTCTCCATCCAGAACTAATAATTCCCAAAGTGGGAGAGAAATAATTTCCCTGAAACGTGCTGATTCTGTGTTTAAGGAGACGCCTTCCTCAGCAACTTGCTGAAAGTCGTTCTGAACTGAAAGCGCCAGAGCAGCTCTGCAGGGAGGAGAAAACGCCGCTCGGGCGAGAGGAAAATTCCAGACACCGGCGGCGCCTCCGCAGTGCGGCGGCGGGAGCCCGGCGGCCAGCAGGGGCGGCAGAGCCCTCAGCACCCACAGCCTGTGGCCGGGACGCAGGGCGGCCGCGTCAGCGCCACCCGCCGGGCTGCGGAGGGAGCGCAGACGCTCGGGTTCCCAGACGGGCTTCTCGGCCAAACCCTGAAACTGTCTGCAGCTGTGCACACACACTGGTCTCCCCTCATCCCAGCCGGGTTCCTAAACCCTGGCAGGTGGCTAGGAGGCCGGTCACCCCGGCTGTCAAGTCAAAGCGGGTCATCAAGGTGACGGTCCCTGTGCCTTTGGGTGCCTTTTGCACTGGAGACGTGATCAGCACGGATGACGCCTGTGTGTGTGCGTGTGCGTGCGTGTCGGGGGACACGGGTGTCTGGGAAGCGTGTCTCCGTCCTACACCGCAGAGGGTGCCGGCGGAACTCTGGTCCTTGCAGGATGACGCTCGAGGCGCCCCGGCTTGGCCTGTGCCCCCCCTTGTGTAAATCTTGCCCCCAAGACGTGCGTGCGGAGGTCAGCCGCGCGTGACTGCCCTCTCCGCTGCCCCGTGGGACGGTGGTGGCGCACTCTGCGGGCATCCCCCGGGGGCGTGACCTGTGTGACCTGTGTGTGCGGGCCAAGGTCACCGGGTGCCTGCAGTGTCGGGACGTGAAAAATCGCCGTTTCCCAGGAGACGTGTCTGAGCTGAGCTCCAGTCTTAAAAGGAGGCAAATCCAATAACTGTGCCTCTGCGCGGATCTGAGCACAGAGACTGCTGTCAGCGGCCTTCGAGCTCTCACGTCGCGCCGCCAGCGGCCGCCTGGGCTGCTGCCCTCCCCTGTGCAGAGTGCCACACGCAGCATGGACGAGGTTCAGTGCCGTGTGGAGCCCGTCGCCTCTATCTGTCCCAGAGCATGTCGCCGGCCCAGAAGAAACCGGAGCCCAGTCCCCTGTCCCTCACCCCCGCCCTAGACAACACCAGCGACCCGTCTCCGGGGCGTCATCCATTCTGGCTGCTTCACACACGCCGAGTCCTGTCTGTGGTCTTTGTGTCTGGCCGCTTAGCACGACGTTCTTCAGGCTCACCCATTTATAGCCGGTATCCCTTTGCTGGTCTGATTACGTCTGTTTTTATCTGTTTACCACTGACGGACATCTGGGCTGTTCCCACCTTGGACTAATGAAAAGGGTGTTGACAGACGGGTGTGTTAGGCTCTGCTGTGTCCCCACTTCCAGGCCTTTCTCTTTGTAAAGCGCAGGTGCAGCAGGAGTGAAGGCGAGTAGGCAGGCAGGGAGAGAGGAGGGAGAACACGTAATTTATTTGGTTGCTCGTCTTGGTTTCTCCCACTGGCCCCAGCATGTGAACCCGGGTCTTGGGATTGTACATGACTGCGCTGGATGAAGGTGGCTGACCCAACCACTACGACACCGGGGCGTACCTGTTTCCAATTCTTTTGGATATATACCTAGAAGGAGAGTTGCTGGGTCCCCTGGCAACTCTGTGTGTCTTAGATTTGTAATTAAAAAAAATACATATAGGTGGAAAAATAAGCCCCACCCCAGCTCTCAGAGTTTGAGTCACAACCCCCATTTACTGAGCACTGTCCCAGGCCAGATGTCTCTCACTTGGTCTCCTCGGCGACCCTGGAGTCAGAAGTCTCAGCCTTGCGTGCATGAGTCCCGGGGGCTGTTGACACAGATTTCTGGGCACCAGGTCCCAGAGACCCTGCCTTCGGTTAGTTCTGGGCGAGCCTGAGACTCTACCGTCCTAACCGATTCTCCGGGGTGCTGGTGCTGAGGGCGCTGAGCCGGAGCAGAGAGGCTCAGGGAAGGTCGGCAACTCGCCCAGGGCCACACAGCACCGAAGTGGGAGAGTGAGGATGCCTGGCCCTGGTTTAACAAGCTCCCCTTCTCCAGGGCGGCCAGTCTTCATGGCAGCTGTGACCCTGGTTACGTCTCTTTCCTTGCTTGTGAAATACAGAAAATTCTGAACTTCCGATGGCACTGGAGAGGCCCTCGTCTGGGGCCGGTGGGGACTGGCTACTCGCTGGACCCCGGGCACTGCACAATGCAGGGTGGGAGCAGGTCACCGGGACACCGCCTCCCCGCTGGGCTCCTGCAGCGCTGCGGCGACTTCCGGGCCGGCCCCAGGGGTCCTGAACATCCCTCTCCCTCTGTCTTGGATTCAGAAAGAAAAGCCTCCCCAGGCCTCCCGGGGTCGGCTGGCTCGGCGGCTTCCGCCAGGTGGCGCTGCTGCGCGCCGCTGCCGAGCGGGAGGCGCGCGGCCACCAGGTGTCGCCACGAGACCGCGGAGCCACTCGCGCGCCCGCCGCCTTGGTCTCCAGCTGCGGGGTCAAGGCCTTGTCCCCTCCATTCGTTTTCTCTTTTTTGGCTGCCCACTCTTGACTCTTCTTCTATGCTTTGATCTTTGTGTAGAATAGCATATTAAAAATAACACCTCTGAGTGGGTGCTGCTTTGTCACAAAAAACGAAGCGTAAGAATTTAGAAAGATGGAAATGCGCCAGCGGAAAGGGCCTCCCTCAAGGAGTCACGAACTGATGGTCTAAGGGGCGGGGACAGGAAACCAGCTTGTTTTAGGGAAAAGTTCCTGTTTCTCTAAGCTCAAAGGGAAAGACACCTAGGACAGTCTTCCCTCCCTGGCGAGGATTTAAATAATGACCTGTCACCCGAGAGGGGCGCCGCAGACCAGCCGGCGCTCAGCGCCCTCGTCCCGCTCGGTGCAGGGAGCACGCAGGTCGCAAACGAGTTTGTTCGCTTTCCTGTTGCACCAGTCAGTCGCGCCTGCCAAGCAGGGCACCATTCACCTCCCGTCTAGCAAGCAGTGTTCCACGTCTCGTCGACCTCGCACAGGGCTTGAGACCTTTGCAGAACGAACAACACGTGTCGGGTCTGCTGCGGAAGCGCTGTGAAGTCTCATTTGATTCTTGGGGGGCAGTTGTCCCCGCCACACAGACAGCGGGGCTGGGAGCAAAGCTGCTTCCTTTGAAAAGAAAGGAGCCTGCGCTTGCAGCCTAGAGTGGACAGAACCCTCCAGAGCGCACACGCCCTGGAACCTTCCGGAAACCGCGTGTGAGCGCACGGTGTACACGAGGCCGCGGGAGTAGAGGACGGGCCTCGTCAGCCGGGCTCCCGCTAGCCCGGTGGTCCAGCAGCGGCACCAGAGGGGCGGCGAGTCAGGGGCTCCTGGGCGGTGACAGCACCGCAGAGTGACTTCTGCGGACGGTGTGGGCGACTGGTCAGGAGCGAGACATGACCCCGACCCCTGATGGGTGGGTCACCTTGTCCCCCAGAGTCCTGGAAACGGGCTTGGATTTCGTTCTCACAGCTGCGGGGAGTGGCTGAAGGCCGCAGGGAGGGAGGGAGAGTCTGCGGGGCCTGGGGGACAGGGCAGCTTGGAGGTCAGTGCGGGTGGCCGGGTTGGGCTTTCATGGAGTTGCATCTGCAGAGACCCCTCTCCGAAGAAGGAGACCCCGCTTCTGAGGGCTGCTGCGTGCCCACTTGGCGGCCAGCTACGTCTGGGGCATCGCCCGTGCCCGCGGGGTGTCAGTGGGCGTCACGGATGGAGGAGGGACTGCGGACACATATGCGGTGACTGTCACCCACAGGGGAGCTAAGAGGAGAGCAGAAGGAGGCCTAGGGTGGGCGGAGACGCAGAGGCCAGCATGGAGGGTGGGGACAGCTCTTGGTCACAGGACTGACTGCTTTCAGTGGAGTGGAGCCGGGAGGACAGGAGAGCAGGGGGCCGGCAGGGCCGCCGGCTGTCAGGGGAGCCCCTCCTGGAGGCGGGGAAGTGAGGCTGACTTGGGTGGTTCGGTGTCCCCAGGCCTCTTCCCGAGGTTAAAAGTTTCACGGTCACACCCTCTCACTTGTCAGGATCCCATTCCCAAATTGGGTGGAACTTTCCCGAAATTGGGGAGACGTTTTTGAAAAACTAACCCCCGGTGCCATCTACCCAGCATCAGCCCCCACACCGCCACACAAGCCCCCGCCAGGACACAGAGATTTTAAAACCTTTTATTATAGAAAAGCTTAAGTGAGAATTCTTTTCCGCAGAAAAAACAGAGCAAACAGATGTCGTAGTTGCTAACTTTTGCTGCATTTGCAGCTTCTGTCGCGCGGTTTTGCCGGAGAGATGGACATTCTCCCCCTCATTCCTTATCTGCGCCTTCCCAGAATGAGGCCGGGCTCCTTCCCCGTGTGGTGCTGTCACACCCTCAGAAGAGAGCGGTGACTCCCAGATGGTGTCTGTGCTCCTTCCCTGAAGCCCCTGACACGTCACCACTTACAGCCACTGAGGCTGGTGTCACAATCAGGCCTCAGAGCCTGAGATGGTCGTGCGGACTAAACCAGGGGTCAGCCGGCTCCCGGGGGCATCGTGCCTTCAGAGGGGCCCGCGCTGCTGGGCAGCGGCCCCACCTCATCCTCGGGCAGCGCTGCCTCCCCTGGACGTGCTTCTGAAGCCGCGTGGCCCTCCCCAGCCTCTCCCGCCCTCTGCTCGTCCTTGTGACAAGTTGGGTTCAGGACCCTCGCTCACCTGGGAGCCTGAAGCACAGTTCCAAGCTGCAGAGATGCGACAGGCTCCAGAGGCGGGACGGGACGGGTTGGGGACAGTTTCCAGCTGACCCCGGATTCTAGCAGCCTGATTTCAGTCCCCAGATGTCCCCGCGCCTGTCAGCACCATTCCACACCGGCGTCCTTCTGTCCGCGGCTGTCTCGAGTCTGTAATGGAGTGTGGCCGCCCTGCCCCGCTCTCGCGACCCTGGTCTTTGGAGAAGTCTGCCTGGGGTCCTCTGGGTGACTCGACCCCAGCGCACCTGGGCTTCTGCCTCTGTCCTTTACTGTCCCCTGACTTCCAGTGACTTGGACGTGGCCTCCAGGTGGGGTCAGATGCAGGCCAGGCACTTCTGCCGGACACTCCCGGGGTGGCCTTGTGTGCGTCGCAAGGTCGGGAGCTGCAGGCCAGGCGGGCCAGGCTGGGGTCCTGACAGCTGCTGCTCCCCGTTGGGGCCCCGGGTTTCTTTCTTAGGATTTGGGGCAATCTCTGCTTCCTACCTTTTTGCTATCCTGGTAAAACAAACATAAGATCTATGCACCCCTCCGCCCAGTGCCAGGCCCCCACCACCCGCTCTGTGTCTGTGGGTAGGACCCCTCTAGGGCCCCGGAGCAATGGAACCGGCCAGTCCTCCTCCTCCTCTCTGCTTTTATGTTTTTAAAGGAAAAGCACAGGCAGGAATGAAGGCGAGTGACAGGCAGGCAGGCAGGAAAAGAGAGGAGGAGAAGCACTTTGCTTTACTTAGTTGTTCGCATTGGTTGCTGCCCCTGAACCCGGCACTGGAGCCTTGTCCCATGGGTGTGTGTGGACTGCGCTCAGCAGGAGGAGGCTGACCCAACTGCTGCTCCCCCAGGGGCCTCTCGTCGTGTTCTGTCTCCATCTTCCTTTGTCAAACTGGTGTCCCTGATGGGGCCGATTCTTTTCCAGGGGCAGCAGAATGGTGGCCACGTCACCTCTCATTCCGTGCACACGCCGAGCCGGGCTTCTGTGAGAATCGGCCTCACTTCACCCTCAGGAACCACCCAGTTTCCCTGAAAGGTGTTTCCGAACGGAGCGCAGGAGAACGCTGAGTTCTAGATCGTTCTGCGCGTTGGTATTTCTCTTTCAACCAGTTGCAGTTACTGCCATAACCTTGACTCAGAAAATCCCTTACTGGGGTGGCGAGGTGTAGCTCTTGTTTGGGAAAACAGGACAGGTTTATGGAGAGTAACCTACGAAACCCTGAATTAAAACTGTTGTCCTCAATTCAGTGACCTTCGGCAAATGAGCCCTGCCATCGTCACCACCACGCTCGTGGAAACCTGGGGCTCCCGTGTGAACCCGGAGAGCTGTGTTTTCAGTTAGCTCCTGGGGATGCACCTGCCCTCTGCCAGCATGGTGGGCAGCCTGCAGGGACCCCGCTGCTGTCCCTCGGCCCCTCGGCCCGCCTGCAATGCCTTCGAGAATGTCCCTGCGCGCAGCGTGGCCCCTGGCCAGCAGCCTGCACCGCACCGGCGGCATCAGTAGCGATGCCGACCGCGGGCCCCCTCCCCACATGCACCATCCTCCTTCCAGAGGTTTCCATCGTGCCCATGCGGGGAGGTGGAGACCTGATCACAGGCTGGGTGCGTTCAGGAGGAGCAGCTTCGCTCCCTGTTTCTGTCCCAGGGCTCTGTGACAGGGCAGAAGGGCTGGGCGGCTGACCTCCCCGAGGCCCGGTCCTGGCTGCACCCAGGCTTCGCAGGCCACCCTGCTCGGCCCTTCTGCAGGGCCCTGCTCTCGGCTGCGATCCCTCCACTCTCGGGACAGCAGGCTGACTGAGCTCCTCTCACACCCTGAGAGCCACTGGGGGCCCGGGAGGTTGCGGGACCCCACCGGGCTGGTCCCATGACATCTGGAGGTGCCCTGGCAGGGCGCCAGCACCCCAGGGCACCAGCACCCCTCCTCTGTTGCTTCTTACTGGGCCACAGTAACCTGGGGATGACTTACGTCCTCAGTTCACTCAGGGGATGTTGTCCCTTTCTGTCCGGGACTCTTCCTGAGTTCCTTCCCTGCCTGCCCTGGCTGTTCAGGTTTTTCGGGAACTTTTCCTCCCCAGCAGACCTGCCCCAGCTCTGCCCCACACCCTCCTCTAATGAGGAGACTGAACCCCAAGCCAAGAACTGGCTCTGGCCCCCTCTTGTTCCTGAGTGTCCCTCTTTCTCAGGGCTGGCGGCTCCAAATGCTGGTTCCCACACAGGAGAAGGGGTCCAAGGGACAGAGAAAGAGGAAAAACATCACATTGATGTCAATTTGATCTGCACCCAGAACCTGACTAGGCTGGTGGTGAATTGAACTGTGCAGTCTTAAAGCCCTTACTCCTCTTGGGGGCTGGATCTTGGGCCTTGATCAGAGACCAGTGGTCCCAGGACACATGGCTCTCACATGACCTGGTGGCACAGGATGTATGTGCATATGGAGGGGCTGTGAGAGTCCTTGGCCAGGCCAGGAACACTGGTGCCTGGAGTTCCCTTTTAGAGGCAAAGACTGACTGGGGTAAAGGCACCTGTCACCCATCCTAGGCTTGCCCCAGTCCCCACCACTCCCTATCGCCTCCTCTCAGCCCTGCCAGCATCACAGAGGTAACCTGACTCTTTGAAAGATACTTTCAATTTTGTCTTTTAAAAAGCTTTCTCTTCGATCTGTCCTTCTATCTGCTTCATTATTGAGGGCAGAAGGGAAGGATGCAGCCTCATCTAGTCTTAACATGGGGTGTGTATGGTGGCATTGAAAAAGCAGGACCCCAAAAACATGCTTTCTAAGTCTGCCTAAAGAGAGGGGGGAGCAAACGGTCCAGATAAGTCAGTAACGAACAGTGTGGTTGCGTGACCCGCGGGTGATTTATTTTGAGAAAGGCTATAGATTGAGCAAGCCCTCCCATGTCCGCCCGCAGGAAGTTTAGAATTAGAACTAGGGGGGACGATTCCACTGAACTTTTGCCAAAGCAAATTCAAGAGCAAAGCCCTTGACCTCATATTTAGCTTAAGACCCCATGACCCTCCTTTTGGGAGAAAAAAAAATCTGCCAACGTTTTTCTTTCTTTCTTTTTTTTTAAGCAAAAGTTCTGCTAAATCCTTGGGAACAAGAAACTCCCCACATCCTGTTTTCCGATGTCCAGAGTGAAAGACAGTCTCTCGTTTAGACCTGGTCCTGTGGCCTTAAGACACAATTCATCTGGGAACGCGTGTCTCCCCTCTTCTCGGAGCCCGTTTCTGCCCGGACTCACGCGGAGCCCTTGAAGTTGGTGAAGCTTTTCTTTCCCAGGGGGTCCGAGGTCACGGCCAGCCCAGGCTGCTCCAGAGCAGACGCAGCCGCGCCGGGCGGCATGAGGGTGGCATCCAGAGGGACTGGTAGCCCGAGGCTTGGTCATTCGGGTGCCGACACCGGTTCCCCCTGTAGTGAAGCAGGCCCGTCAGTTTAGGGGTGTGGGGGTGCTGTGGCGTGGGGACGGACTCTCAGATCACCCTAGGACTGCTGCGTGTGCAAACCAGATGCCTCTGCGGCCTGAATCCCAGCCACTATTGATTGAATCCAGCCAGTAATAAACCGGGTGGATAAATCAGTTGGGAATTAAAGCAGGCAGAGGGTGCGCTGGTACAGAAAACAGTTCCGTTTAATGCATCAGCCGGAGCGCAGCATAATTTCACAACGGCGCCACGTGCTGCCGACATGAAATAGCGAGGGGGCAGCCGCCAGAGGGGACGCCAGGCACATTCTAAGTGACCCAGCGCGCCGACCGCCGAGGGGCGCCTGTGCGCCTTCACTGCTGGCTGGCCTTCGGTGATGAGGTGGGGCCTGAGGGTCACCAGCCACTCTCGCCCGCCGCTGTGGGGAATAGTGGTGGGGAGCCCTGCCCCGGGCACCCCAATGGTGCAGGTCCTTCTTTCTCCAAATGGACCCCAACCCTTCCTTTGTCCTGCCCCTCCATTCAACCTCCCTCCAAGGCCTGTGGCCAAGCTTCACGCCCCTGCTGCCA
Source organism: Solenodon paradoxus (assembly GCA_004363575.1). Lineage (NCBI taxonomy): Eukaryota > Metazoa > Chordata > Mammalia > Eulipotyphla > Solenodontidae > Solenodon > Solenodon paradoxus. Next base: position 361,298 of record RJWH01001183.1, read on the forward strand.
CTGGGAGATCTGCGTGTCTTCTTGAGGCCCCCTGACCTTCTCCGCTGTCCAGCCATCAGGATGATCTCTCCAAGAAATTCTGGAGCCATCTCTCCTCTGTTCAAACCGTCCACGGCTCCCCTTCAGATAATGTTGGAGCTCCTGACAGAAGACCTCAATGCTGCCTTTGTACCCCTGATTCTTGGGGACCTCCTCCTTTCTTGGGGCCACACACACACCTCTCTCTGGGTCGCAGGCTGGGGGCATCCAGGCCTCAGGCCCTTTGCACATGCTGTTCCCTCGCGCTGCTCTTCTGCCCCACCCGCCCTCCACCCGCCTTCATTCTTCCTGCTTCTCCTTCTAGCACATTCCTCAGAGCGTCCTCACCTCTCCTCATCACATATCTTTGAGAGAGTCACACCTAGTTGACTATGGCAGCCCCGGTGGATTCTGAAAGGCAGGACCTCGGAAGCACGGGGCTGAGGAGGAGCCAGGAGCCAGGTCACACAGCCCCGGCCCGTAGGGTCCCTGGATATGAACGGTCCACAGAGACAGAGAATGGACGCGGGGCTACTGAGATTGGGGGAGCGATCGCTGGTGGGCCCTGCGTTATTCTGGGGATGATGGACATGCTGCAAAGTGAAGTTGGGGCCAAGAGCATAATCCCATACGAGCACCGCGTCATCGCGGTCACAGCGGGTCCCTGGATTTTTGTTCTGCGTCGTCTCTCACAGCGTGCACAAGCCCGACGATCCCGGCTGCCTTGGCAGACTGTCGTTCGGGGACCTGGTTCCGCGACACGTGGTTTCCTTAACGTCTACGGTTCCGAGGTGCCAGGTGCGTGGAGTCCGGCTTCCGTCCAGCTCTCAGGTTCTCTTCGCCTGGGACTGACCGGGGTCCAGCCGCGGCGGGGCGGCCTGCCCTTCCGCTCTCCTTGCTCTGCAGTCCCCGCCACCTGTGCTCTGGTACTTGGGTCAGAGCTGGGGCCACGAGGCACACGAGGCCGCCACGGGTGGCTGGTGCCTTTGCGACACGAGAGAAGACGCTGGGTGCTCTGCCTGGGCGGGAGCCCCCGGCCGATGACCCTGGGCCTGGGGAGTCCGTGCTGCCGGGGGTCATGCGCCGCCCCCCCGAGGCCCAGGCCCCGTGACATCCCCATATCCCGAGACTGGCCCCGGTCATGGGCCCAGGGACGCTCTGTCCCCCCACCCAGCACTTTTGGGTGCCAGGTTGTCAGGTGTGAGCCCTGAGTTGGGCTCTCTGGTCTCCCGGGCACTGCCACCGTGGCCACCTCACCGGTCTGTAAGCGGGGGGTATGCTGGCCCTCCTGTGAGGCTGCTGGGGTCCCCGAGCAGTGCAGACTTAGCCCAATGCCTCACAGAGGGTGTGGGGAGCCCCCACTTCCCACGAGGCTCTGCAGTTCACCTGCCCTGTGATGGGACAAGCCACCCACTTCGCTCTGATTACCGGGGTCCTCCTAGTGCCGCCTGACCTTCACGTCTGACCCGCCATGGGTGCCACACCCCCGGGAGGGTGCATGGCTATGTCCACTCTCACAGCGAGACCCGAGGCCAGTGGGGGCTCCACGAAGAATCGGGATTTGAATCCGATTTGCCCAGTGCATCCGAGACGGCAGAGTCTCAGTCTCGTCCAAGCTGGGTCCCAGCCCCTCAGCCCCGTGGCCAGTGGTGGTGACAGTCAAGTGCCGGTGGACACGTGTCCTTCCCTCATCTTGGGTCTGCACTTCCTCATACACTTAGGCCTCAGTCTCCACGCCCCTCTGCCGTGTGCATGTGTGTCTGCACACACGTGCGTGTCTGATGGCGCAGGAGCAGGCATGTCGCGCTGAGTGCCGTGTGCGCCTCTGCATGCGGCGCCCTGTGTGCATGTGGGCCCGCTTGTGACTCACTTGGGACTGCAGTGGGGCAGGAGCAGGGGCGAGGGTGGTGCCCACGGCAGGCGGTGCAGCCAGACAGCTCGGACGGTCCTCGGGTCTCTGAGGTCACTGTCGGGGGACCTGTTGGAGGCAGAGCTTCTCTGGGTGTGGCCGGGATGGCACAGCAGGGAGCTGACCCCCGTCTGCAGGCCCGAGCCTCCTGTGTCCTCTGGGGACACGGCATCCCATCTTTTTTCTTTCTTTCTTTCTTTAGCTCTTCTTTTTGGTTTTTCACTCTGGCCCTGGGTTGTGAATCCAGGTCCTCGGGCTGTAAGTGGTCCACACACCAGGGTCTCAGCTGCTGCACCACCAGGCTGACAGCTTTGGGGCACAGGGAACACTGCTTCAGCGTCGTGGGACCGGGGCTCTTGTGCAGGGCTGCCTCAGGGCTGGCGTCCACGACTTTAGGACACAGACGCTGTCCTGTTCCCTCCGGGAACGTGGCCTGCCTTTAACCCATCTCTCAAAGCGGGTGCGGTCTTAAAAAATCTCACTTGCTTTTGCTTCCTACTGGCTGTGCGACCTTCTTTGTTCCCAGAGTGGGCGGGCCCGACAGGTCAGACCCCAAGACCCTCACAGGAACAAGATCACTGCTAAATACCAGGTTTCTTCTCTGACTTATCCACTCAGCGTAATAGCCTCTGGGTCCATTCGTATTGCTGCAAAAGGCGGTTTCATCTTTCAGAGCTGAGTAGTATTCCCTCGTGTACATGTCTGCACACTTATCCAGTGATCTGCTGATGGGCACTGAGGATATGCTGCTGTGAACACATGTGGCAATAAAGAATTTTTTAAAAAGGACTCAAATGCAGACGTGCTCCAGACCAGGCCGGGACAGACGCCACAAGCGCCTGGTCAGGTGGGCCCCAGAGCCTGACGTCCCCGCCAGTTTCTGGCTGCGGCCGGTCAGTGACTCTCCCTGGATGGGGTCGGGTGTGAGTGAGGGACAGAACTCGGCACATGGGCGCTGCTGGCCCAGCGGTTAAGTCTCCCGGCCAGCGCACACCACATCCACCCCACCATCCCGGATTCAAGCCCCGGGGACAGGGAACAACCAAGATGCACAGCTTGATAAAATAAAATGCTTCGTTCCCCACCTTCCTGCCTGCCTGCTCACCTTTATTTCTGCCTGCACTTTTCTTTAAAAATAAAAATAAAAAAGAGATTCCGATTGCAGATTCAGGAGCTGAACTTTTGGGGCAAATGGACAGAGTCAAAGCAGCTTTCGCCCGAGTTGGACATTGCTGGCTCATGACAGGGGACCGGTTGGGGAACTGCTGTTTGGGTCCCCAGGAGTCATGGGACAGCACCAGATGCTGTTCCTGCTTTTCTCAGAGTCTCTGCTTGGCCCTCCAAGTTGTGTCGATCTTTTCCTGAAGTGCCTGCCCTCTTGTCAGGGCACGACGGTGTCAGGAACTCCAGCCTCGGTCTTCAGCCTTGGAGAGGAGACTCTCCCAGCTGCTGTCCCAGGGAAGTCCCGGATTAGCCTGTCTGGGTCACAGGCCAGGGGACTGTGCCCTCTGATTGGCCAGCCTGGCTCCTGACGCGCCCCCATGCGTGATTGACACCCGGCTGCTGCATTTTGGGGAAGCCCTGGGGGGAGGTGGTTTCTGAAGGAGACAGTATTGAGCAGACAGAAGGGACTTCTGCTCACTGTATTCTTTTAGAATCAGAAAAGAGGCAATCCCCTTCTTTCCCTGGCGAGATTTAACTCAGAAATCTACCTCGATGTGCGGCTTTTTACCTGAGTTGGAGAAGTTTCAAAACTGTCGGGACTTATGGAACTGAAAACAAAATAAAGTGCAAGTAAAAAGTGGAATTTGACAGTGACTTTCTAGCGCCTGCGTTTTAACTCTTAGCTGCCAGCACAGTCAATGAGTCTCATTAACCCAAAAAATGTCCTGCATGTGGTTTTTCTTTGTCGTTTTGTCCGAGACTTAGATTCCAGGGACACGCGGCCCCAGATGTCATGGGGGGCCAGTAAACGGATGAGACCCACACCCAATGGGCTGGGGAATGAGAACAAATGACTGGTCATTAAGAGCCTGCGCTTGAGAGATTTTTCCTGCATCAACGTGACCACAGTGGCCCTGAGACCTCGCTGCTGGCTCCGGGAGGGAGGGCTTTTGGGTGGCGGGCGAGGAGGAGGTGAGAGCCTGTGGCTTAAGCAGTGTCTGCAGGGGAACCAGCTGTGGCCTGAGACTCGGGAGGAGGGATCTTGGCCACTCCACCCGCTTTGCCATGCTCACGGCTATTTTGACTTCCTGTCATTTCCAGATTTGTGGGGTCCTGGAAACTGGCTTCTCTCTGTTATCTGGCATCTGAAAGGATGACTTGGGAAGAATGTGGTCCTGCCCCAGCTCCCCTCCTTCCGGGCTTGTGACTGTCCCCGTCTGGGAAACATTGCGACTTCTTTTAGCACAAATGCCTGAATCTGTGGGGCTGAAGCGGACGTGTCCCCCGCTGTCCAACAAGATTTAAAAGCTAAGAGACCAGATTAGCAGACATGTGGAGGAAATCCTCAAATGCCTCCTGGAAGGTTGATTTAATGGGTTATTCTCCAGGGTTTGCAGTCGTGTCTCGCATGAGGCTTTTCTCTGGAACATGGCTGCTTCCCAGCACACTTCAGGGTTCAGCTTATGCAGCCCTGCACGGGTCTCCCGTGGCTTTGTCATCTCAGGCCCTGCAAGGAGCCTGCATTTTCGGGAGCTCAGCATCTCATTCCCACCCGAGCTGTGCGAGACACAGCACTTTTCAAATACCCTCTGGGAGGTGAGGCTGCCTTTGCCGTTTTGTGGCGGAGCTGGTCTGTGTTGTCAGGAGGGCAGTCCCCTTTTGTCCTGCAGCTGTGAGCTGCTGCTGTCACTGAACTTGCTGCATTTTAAAGTAGGCTTCATCGGCTCCTTGCGTTGGAGAGCGTCCAGGCCAGGGGTGCTGTGCTGCCCCGGGGCCCCAGAGCCCAGGCCTCCTCCCCTCCACCCCACCTGAGGGTCAGCCCTGCCTCTGCCCGAAGGTGGATGGTGACCTGTGCTGGCTGTGGAGGAGGTGAGGGGACAGGGAACGAGGACGGCGTGCCCTCTGGCCCTGCATGTACCCTGTTCTGGAGCCTTTTCCCTCCTACTGTGGGGCACTGCCATCCGACCTGACGTGGGGTGCTCTGACCACGTGATGCCTTCCTGTCACTGCGTCAGGATGCAGTCACCGCCAGGCCGGCGGCATCCTGAGCTCGGAAACAGGGCACTGCCTGCGGGTCAGGGAGGGCCTCGCTGAGGGGCCGGTGCTAAGCTGGGGTTCGGGGCGTCGGCAGATGAAGCAGACACCCAGAAGCTTCGGCCCAGCTGCAGACCACGTCCTGTGGTCCACACGCACTCGGAGCCTCGGTTCCCCACTGAGCGCGTGGGCTAAAGGGTGTCGAAGATTCTGGACGTGGCTGCGGCCTTTGAGAATCTCTTCACGTCTGCTTAGCGCGGAGGCTGAGCGCCCCGAGGCTCCTGCCGTCTCACCTGCGTCTGGTGCTGGATCTCAGCTCCTGCGCTCCTGGCCTGTTTTGCAGCTGCGTTTCTCCAGGCCCTGGCTTCAGTCAAGCTTCAAGCAGAGAACCACCTGGAGGCATTATCAGCGGAGGCGCTGATTCAGGCGACCATGGCTGCTGGCTGGGCAGGACCCTGGAGCAGGACGCCCAGAGGGGCTGGGCCCTCGGCATGGCCGAGGCTGCTGTCTGCAGGAAAGCCCCAGCTGACTGGACCAGAGTCGCCCGATTGTCTAGGACCGGCTCCCTACATAAAGCCAACTGATTATGGACATTCATCACAGCTTACAACTTACCCTGCCAGCAGCTCCGAGGGCCCTGCACCAATAACGAGACTGTCGCCAGCCAGGCGAACAGATCGAGCTGTGTCCCCTCCAGTCTTCCTTCGAAAATCTGTCCTACGCACGAGATCATCCTGAGCCTGAGGGTCTGTGGACTTCTTTGCTTTGGAAATCAACTCTGCAAATGATTTAGATCTAATTTATATGTTCCCCTAAGCGACAAGGGTTTGCCCATACAATTAGCAATAATGGTAAATAAAAATAAAATGTGGGCTTACATATGGCCAATTATCCATAATAAAGCTGCGGTTCCATCTGTGGGGATCAGCAGCCATGCAGTGTGTGGGGGGAGTCCCCTGGGGTTGGCGCCAGTCACCAGAAATCACATGACATCCGATTGTGAAAGAGGGCACTGCGTCTCTGTGTGACGACGTGCTGGGCCCGGGCAAGGGGCAGGCCTCCGAGGAGGAGGGGCCTGGAGGCCACCCATGCTGCTGCCTCCCCCGAGGATGGCGCTCCTGTGGGCAGTGGGGCCACCCCCTCCCAGGGCCAGGCAGCGAGCTAACCTTCATCGTTCATTCCATCCCTCCGAGCGAGGCGCCATGTGGCTTAGTCATGTCCCTGCTTCCTGTGCCGGGCAACCTGCCTCTTCCAGCTTCCAGCAGCTTCCACATTCCTGGCTTGCAGCCCATCCCTCCATCTTCCAAGGGCAATGGCTCATCGAAGTCTGAGTTTCATCTCTCGACCTTCCTCGGCCCCTGAGTCTCTCTCTGACCCACAGGCAGGGTGATCTCCTGTGATGACACGGAGCCTGGGTAATTCTGGGCAGTCCCCATCTCAGGTCTTAATCAAGTCTGCAAAGGCCCCTGGCCATGTAAGGTGACAGCTCACAGGTTCTGAGGATGAAGATGTAGGTCTGACTCTGCCCACCATGGAGACCCAAAGTCTTTGTGCAGATGAGGTGTCAGGCCCAGAGGGGTGGTGGCCCAGGTCACTCAACAAAGCAGGGCCAGCACCTGGATGACGAGCCTGCTGTGATTCCAGGGGAAGGTGCTACAGCCCCTTCTTGGCCCTCGATGTCCATGATACAGCCGGCCCCCAGCAGGGAGGACTCACCCGGAGGACCCACACCTGGTCAGAGGCCCAGGTGTGCTAAAGAGACTCAGGTCCCCGCTGCGGGCGCTCTGCACTTCAGATGGAGTCTTAGCCTCCCCCTCCATGACCCCACTCCCTTCACCCTCTGGGCCTGGCCTTCAGTGTGAATGGGGACCTGGGAGCGCTGCTGCTCATGGGGAGTGGGGTACCCCGAGAAGGTGCCCCCAGTAGGGGTCCGCAGCACGGGTGGTACCCCTGGGGAGGTGGGCCTGGAACGTGTCTTTGAGGCAGTGGAGGCCGGGCTGGCCAGGAGCTGGCGGAGAAACCCCCAGAGCTGAGTGGAGCAAGGTCCAGTTGTGTGTGGAACAGGGTCCAGTTGGTCTTCTGGCTGCTTCTCTGGGACAGAGCCTGTCCCTCATCCCTGGGCCTGGTGCTGCCCTCCAGGGTCTGACAGAGAATCTGGGCTGGAGCTTTCACCAGCAGAGCTGTTCATCTAGAGAGGCTGCCGTGCTTTCCACAAGGTCTTCGGATGCTGGGGAACCTGGCCAGGGCCCAGCTGCTGGAGCTGCCTGGCTGGTGAGGGGCCACCACGCCCACACACGCGGCCCCTCGCCCGATGCCTGGTGTCCAGAGCTCACTCCCAGACAGACTTCAGGTGCACACGATGGGTGGGCTTAGGTGACAGGGCTGCTCCAGCTGCAAGGCCACCTGGGGACAACGGTTAGGCGGACTCTGCCAGGGAAGGCGGGGGTCATGACACGGGGCTCCTGGCTCCGATGCCCACTCCCTGCGCTCACTGCTGCCACAGTTTGCAAAAACTCTAGAATAACCCCCACCCCAACACCCACAAAAATCAACAAAACCCCCAACCCCATGCAATGTTTGAGATGCAGTTGTAGCCAAATCACCTGCTGGTTGATATTTAGATTTCATGGGGTTGTCTTTTGCATTCTCTGTCGAACTAACCATCTTCTCAGGCTCTTCTGGGAAATCCCAGGAGCTAGAGCCTGACAGCCTGGCAGGGTGAGGGGTGGAGATGCGGCTAAGGCGGGGTGGCCTCAGGGGTCTGCAGGTGCGGAGTCCATGGAAGAGCCTGTGGGGAGGACACTGGAGAGGCCGCAGGGGACAGGAGTAGACAGGGTGAGGTACTCACTTCTGGGAAAATAAGGAGTGACAGAAACACTTAATTATCAAGATACATCATATTTGAATGCAAATTAGAAATAAATAAAACTTAATGCAAAAAATCCATGATGAAAAAAAATCAAAGCTCCAGACGAAGACCAACGAGTCACAGCGCTGTGTGGAGCGTCCCAGAGCCCGAGACAAGGAGCCCTCAGCCCTGCTGACGCTGTGTCCCTTTAGGATTTTGTGTTCTATTCATCGTGAGCCTGTTGGCTGATTTTGCATTTTCAAAAGACTATCCAGAATCCTGGTTTTGGCGGCCACTTATTTTGCACCCCATTTCACCCCACTCCTCCCAGTCCAGGGGGACGGTCCCCCGTGTGCAGCCACCATTCACACTGCACTTCCAGCGGCCAGCAGCGGGCGCCACCCCTCCTGGAGGCCCTCAGTCCACGCTCCCCGCCTGTCATCGGGGCTCTCTCTTCTTTGAGGCGCGACTTGGGCTAAAACCCCAGCGCTGGGCAGCGCTGGCACCAGAGCAGGTGGGAGCCCAGCTCCGCGCCGCCCTCCGCGGGACCGTGCAGCCTGGGCGAAGGCCGGTCCCCGCGCCTGCAAGTCCACGTGCGGCCAGCAGGGGACGGCGTGGGCCCGCGCAGTCCCCGTCGGCGACGGGGCGTTTTAATCCCCACGTTCCAGCTGGTCCTTCTTGCCAGCAGCTGCTGGGCCAAGCGACAGAGCCCGCGGGCTGCTCTCCTGGGCAGGCCCTGCTCCGGGCAGGGAGCAGGGCGGCACAGCGCTTGCCCCTTGCACGGAACTGAAGAAGTTCACCTGCTCACACGTCAGCGCGTGTGATGTCTGAGTGAGCCAGCCTCGGCCAGCCCCCCGCACGCCACAGCGGCCACAGCAGCCCCAGGAGGTGGCACCTCTCTTGGGCCCCGCGGGGTGGATGTGCAGGCCTGGGCTTTGAGCAGGACAGTGGCTGCCTGGGGAGGGGACAGGATGGTCGTTAGCTCCCCGCCAGTTCGCAGGTGGCCTGGTCACCCCGCCAGTCGGGGCGTGTGCTGTTGACTGAGCACTGACTGTGGACAGGGCTTCTCAGGTTTGCTTCACTAGGTCCTCAGGACAGGGTCCGGGTCACGGGGAGGCCAGGGCTGCACCAGGTGGAGCGGGTTGAGTGAAGAGCGAGAGAAGAAATGGCAGGGTAGGGGTTCTCTGGACATGAGGGGGTGAGCACCAGGGCCCCCGAGTCCTCCCAATGGCTCCTGAAAATGCCAGGATGATGAGGCCTTAGAGGGATGCTGGGGACACGTGTCATGGGCTCCTGGAGCCACATGGGAGAGGGGACGCGTCCACTCTCCCTCGGGGCCAACTTGGTGGGGAGCCGGCATCTTTTCTTCCTCTGGGTGCGCTTCCTGTTTCACTCCCTTTCTGCCATAGGCAAGGGTGAGTTACTCCTCATAATTTGAAAAGAAACCATAGAAAGGCAGGACTTTCAGAGGACAGTGTATTTCGACATGAGCTGGGAAACCGTAGCTAATGAAGCTTTCGGCAGGAGACAGATGGGAGGCAGATTCTGGGGTGGAGGCGGACAGGTGGCTGATTGCTGGCACGTGGCTGGTCCGCTCTGGCCCGTCCCCGCCCCCTGGGCCGCCGCTCTGCTGTGAGGAGGCGTCCCCTCCTGGCCTGTGAAGACCTCTTGCCATGAACTCTTTCAACGTCCATGGCCACCCAGACAGGTCAGTACCACCATTTTTAGGCATGTTCCCAGCTCTTAGGAAATGGAGGCCCAGAGAGGCACAGCGAATTGCCAAAGGTCACACAGTACGGACGGGGTGGGTCATGATTCTAGTCTCGGGATTTGGCCCCCATGCCAGCCTTCGGCCTCTGGGAGCCTGCGCCCTGCCTGGCTCCTGACACCCCTGGACTGAGGCTGTGGCTCCTCTGTCTAAAAATCAGGCATGTGAGAGCCAGTGAGCGCGCTTGAGACACCCCGAGGGGCCCAGAGACAGTGTGGTGTCTTCCCAGAATGACCAGGTCAGCCACTCCTGCCTCTGCCAGCCCAGAGGAGGAAACAGGCAGGGCCACTCCAGCACCCGCCAGAGGCAGCTGCCCTCTGGATCTGTTGGTGCCTGTCGCGGGGCCCGCGGGCGTGAGGGGGGCAGCACTGTCCCTGGGGGCTGGTGCTCACAGCAGCCGCGCGGGAGCCAGGGGCGTGGGGTCCGGTGAGGTGCAGTCCCTGCCTCTCTGGTCGGCTCTGCTCCACCCACCACCGGCCTGGGCTCTTCAGCTCCCCCCACCTCACCTCTCCCTCTGCCCCAGCCCCTCTCTCCGGGCCAAAAGCTCCACTTAGCGGTGACCTTCTCAGGGGCCTTCTGGAGGCCCATTTGAGAGCAGGGCCCCCTTGTCTGATCCCCAGATCCTCGCCTCAGGTGCTGGTGGCAGTTCGCTCATCTGTGCCTGTGGGATTGCTATTTTCCACCTGTCCACCCCACTGGCTGGGACAATGGCCTTGAGAAGTGTGCGGGAACGTGTGATGAGCGAATGACAGAACGAGGGGAGGGGGGCATCCAGAACTGGAGATGGTGCAGGGGTGCGTCCAGAGCCGGAGACGGTGCAGGGGTGAGTCCAGATCCAGATCTGGAGACGGTGCAGGATGGCTGGGGGAGGCAAGCTGGGTCCCTCGAGTCCTTTGTTCTCGCTCATGAGAAATGTTCCTGATCAGGGATAGAGCCCTTGGTCTTTACTCCAGGGCCAGGTGGCCGCTCCCTTGTATCCTGACCATCCTCACCCGTATTGGGGGACATGACTGCCCGTCCATCCTCCTAACCCCTGGTGCCCCTCCCTCTGACTCGGGCAGAAACTGGCCGCCTGGTTTCTGGGGGCACCACGCATGTGGAGGGCCCAGGCACAGGGCTGCCCCTGGTTTCTGCTTCCAGTGAGGATTGCAGGCCCTCAGTGAGGTCTTCAGGGCGCCATGTCCCCTGGCCCTGGGCTTCCACATCCCCACCCCAGAGCAAGCCACAGCTGTCTGATCCCTGTCCCCCAGCGAGGACAGAGGCCTGAGGAAAAGGAGGGTGCCAGTCCTGGAGGGAGGGGGGCGTGGGCTGTGCCCTCGAGCTGTGCCAGCCTCTAGCAGCCAGACGGGCAGGGCAGTGGCCTGGGGGCATGGAGAAGGGGGTTGGACAGTTGTCAGGGCCCCCAGAGGTCACGGGCTTTCTGCAGGTATCTGCTGGTGACCTTTTGGGGAGCAGATTCAGAAGTGGCTGCTGTCTGCCGAGTCCCAGTTCAGAGATTCCTCTGAAGCCCGACTGTCACCAGCAACTGAGAAGTGTGTCTTGCAGGGTTAAGGTTGAGACAGTCACTTGAGCCTTCCAGGACACGGGTGTGGCCTCCTGGCTTGTTGGGACACTGCCTGGGACTGCTCTTGCTGTTTGGTTTCTTTTTCTCTGCTTCTCAGAGATGGTGGGCCCTTGCTCTCGGGCGTGGTCTCCAGGGGGGCCCTGAGCAGGGTCGGGCTGAGCTGGGTCAGGCGGATCTGCGCGCCCACCTCCCATGCTCTCAGTTTCCTTAGATGGTGTGCAAACATCATCCCAGGCTTGGGAGGCTTGCAGGGACAGCCCACCTGTCCATCCAGCAACTTGCTCCAGAAGCCTTGCCTGGGCTGCCCATCAAGGCCTGGGCGGGCGGAGGCGGACGCTTCTCTGAAACTGCATGTGACCACACGAACGGGAAGCACGCCCAGCAGGTGTTCCGCCAAACACGCTCCCAGACGGAACACACCCAGATTCAGGGGGAGGGGACCAGCTCCCGCACCCCAGGCCTCCTCGTGGCCCCCCGACCGCTCCCCTGAAGAGGCCCCCTTCTCGCCGTGTCACTTGTTTCTGCACTTTCTGCAAAGGGAAATGCACAGGTGTCTCTCTGGGGTCTGGTGTCTTGGACCTGGTGAGTTCAGAGCCATTTAGTCTCAGATTGTGACGAGCCAGTTCCCCAGCCCCAGAGAGAGTCCACCCAGCAGGGCCACTGCGGGGGTGGTGGCCGCAGAAGTGACGAGCAGGTGGACACCTGATGACCTCCAACCCGGGGCCTGGGATGACTCCCCATCGTTGAAATCCCACCTGTGCGGACGGGAGGATGTGTTTTCACTATGTGTCAGAAGTAGGAAAATAAATGCCAAATACTGACATGCACGTCACGCAGAATCAACAACTTAAAATACTTCCATTTCTGTTTTTAAGTAGAAAGCATGTCTTTGTATTTTTCATGTTTTTTAATTGAAGAAACATGGATTTACAAAGCTCCGTAAGTTTTCAGTGTCACGGTGCTCCCACCACCCGGTCCAGTGCTCCTCCTGTGTCCGCCGGGCCGCTCCTCGTCCTTCTGTCCCGTCCCTTCCCCTTATTGTTCCCTTATATTCCACCTGATACAGGGAAATAAGATGAGACGTAAAACGTAAATGCTTAGAAGCTGAGGACTGATGGTGGGACATTGTGAGCGACCAGCACCCTGTGCTTATGACCCCTTGAAACCAATGTCATCTCCAGCCTTCGTTCACTCGGACAGACAAAGGCAGTGGAGGACAGACGGACAGAGGCGGTGGAGGACAGACGGACAGAGGTGGTGGAGGACAGATGGACAGAGGTGGTGGAGGACAGAGGGACAGAGGCGGCGGAAGACAGAGGGATAGAGGCGGTGGAGGACAGATGGACAGAGGCGGTGGAGGAAAGACGGACAGAGGCGGTGGAGGACAGACGGACAGAGGCGGTGGAGGACAGACGGACAGAGGCAGTGAAGCTGACGAGGCGGGAAGATACGAAAGAGGTGGAGAAACCGTCCTCTCCAGCGCTGAGCTGTCGAGCTGACACGTGTGGTCGCCGCCCGGACGGAGCTGGACTCAGGAGGACAGCAGACCCGGCTGCGCTGCCCCACACGCGCCGCTGGCTCCCTCCCCGCAGCAGGTCCGCAGTCTTGATGGCGAGAGCCACTGGGGCTCCTTTGCCTGGAGAAGCGATAACCTTCTTTTCTTTATCCCCCAGACTCTGTCTCCGCGTTGCTGGCTTGGCCCCGAGGCGCGGACACCGTGTTCAGTGACACACACACCTAAAGATAAAGGCTCCTGGTCTTTGTCATTCTGACTTGTTTCATTTCGTGTGACCTCCTCCAGGTCCACCCATGTCACAGATGGCAAGCTTTCCTCTGTTTTTAAGTAGCTGCATATTCCATTTTCTGTGTATGAATGTAGACACACACATGCATCTCCTTCGTTCATTCACCTGCAGATGGGCGCTCAGGCTGTTTCCCTGTCTTCGCTCTTGTAAGCAAAGCTGCAGTGAACACAGGGGTCCACGCGTCTTTTCAAATTAGTGTTTAACATTATTTGGAGAGACACCTAGAAGTGGAATCACTGGACCATACCATGGCTTTATTTTTAACTTTTTGAGGAAATGCCATACTGTCTCCAGAGGGGCTGCACCAGTTTCCTTCCCACCAACAGTATGTGAGGGCTCCCCTTCCTCCCCACCTTCACCAGCACACGTTGGCTTTTGTGTTTTTGACTGAAGTCACTGTCACCAGTGATAACTCATGCTGCTCTTAATTTCCATGTCCCTGATGATAAATGATGGTGAGAGATGTTTTCCTGGTAGCTGGCCACCTGTATGTCTTCTCTGGAGAAACGTGTCTTCAGATCTGCCCAGCTTCTGCCTGGGTGGCTTGTGAGAAGGCTGCGCAGGTGAAGGGTGGATGGGCGGGGCGGGAGAGGGAGCCTAAACCTGGCTGCCGGTGGCGGTGGTCACCGCGCACGCATGGGACACAAGGGGGCGGGGCGGAGGTTTATTGGGTGAGGGCTGACTGCTGGAATCCGAACTGATTTCTTGTTTTAAAGGGAAGGTGCAGGCAGGAATGCAGGCGAGCAGGCAGGGAGGCAGGAAGACAGGGGAGGAACAAGCACTTTATTTCATTCATTCGTTCATCTTGGTTGTTCTGCCGACTGTGGGACGCGAACCCGGGTCCTGGGGATGGACGTGGACTGCAGCGGTCAAAGGCAGTGGACCCAACTGCTACTCCAGCAGGGTGCACGCGAACTTCCTGCTTGATATGCCAATTTTGAAATGCCTTTTAGTCACCCAGGTGGAGATGTCAGAAAAGCGGTTGGGATCGGAGTCTGTCTTAGAAAGTGTGTGTCGGGGCTGCTGGCATGACCAGCTTCGCTTGCGTTCACTCCTCACGAGCACCACATATTCAAAACACTCTAAAAACATGTAAAAATTTGGGAGATTTTGCCTGTCTCAGATCTGAATGGTTCAATTTCTCTTGCAGAATTGGAAGCGACCTCTATGCCAGGCCCCGTTCCCGAAGGCAGGAACCCCTTGGAAGTGGGAGCAGCTCCCCTCCCAGGAGGACGCCGACACCCCAGTTGGCCGCTGTCTCTGCAGGATCCTTGGCCCCAATGGATGGGTCACAGCTGAGTATCGTCTTGCTCAGCAGCTGCTTTGCGTGCGGAGGAGGGACTTCTGTCCATTCCCATGTCACTGCTGAAACATGGAAAGTAAGAGCTAATGCATTAGAGCCAAAATGGGGAGGACGGAGTTTCTCCTGGACCCGCGCCCTTTCTTGTGGGCTGGAGGGTAAGCTTTGCTGTACCAGCAGATGAGTTTGTGCAGCCTCCCTGCCCTCCTGTGGGACCTGCAGCGGAGCCCTGGTGCCCGTGCGGGTTCTTGAAGACCCGCCTACGTTTCCATGTAATGACTTCTAAAACGAGCGGGGGACAGGAAATTACCAAAAGAAACATGAGAAGTGAGAGTCTCCTGCAGTGACACCATTGGAACCCAGGTGGGTGTGGTATCAGGTAGGGTTCTCTCGAGAAGTAGAACCAATATATTTATACGTAGGTTGTCCTTTTGAAAGTGCCTTTTATCTGTGATGAGGGGTTGGCTCATGTCATCATGGAAGCTGAGAGGTCCCCTGATTTCTCATCAAAGCTGATGATGTCAGGCTAGCCAAGTCTAGCGACCCAGAGCCACGGATTGTGTAAACCCCAGGCCAAGGCGGGAGCAGACGAGACTGGACTGGTGCCACGCAGGCCAGCGGGCAGGCATAGAAAGGGGTGAAGTGCTCCTTTCCGCAGTTTGCTCATGGACTGGTGGCACCCACCCACTCTGGGCAGGGCAGCTGCGTGACCGAGTCCACCAATTCACTCTTCTCATTTGGAAACACCCAGGGATAGCATTTAACCTGGGCGCCGGATGGCCCGGCCACACTGGCATCAAATCTAGGCTCACAGATGGCACTGGACAGCAAGGCATGTCCCTGGACCAAGCAGGTGCTCACACATGCATCTGATGATTTTCTGTTAAAAATAACCCCACTAAATAGCAGGGATGGAATTTGGAATATGGCACTATTAGATGGTGCATCTAAAGACAAAAGGAAAAAACACTTTCCCTTTCTGGAAGAGCGCTTCCGAATGGCACACACGGCGCTGCAGGATGTGAATCATCTGGCGCTCAAAGCTGGCTTGAGGGAAGCAGCCCTTGCGAACACGAGCGGCGCCCGGGATCGCTCCACGCCGCTCCATGTGAAGGCTGTCCCGGACTGTCTCAGGGCTGAACGGCTCTGGCTCATTCCCAGAAGTGCTTTCCTTCTTTCAACAAGCAGTGAGCACCTGTCATAGCCCGGGTCTGGCTCCAGACCCTGGGTGTGAGGCGGCGAGAAAAGCCAGGTGTGGCTCCTGCACCGGGCTTGCTGACTGTCGGGAGTGAGACAGAACAGGCAGCGCGCAGAGGAAAGGATGCGGGTGCAGGTGGGGAGGAGGCCGGCCCCGTGGAGGGCGCCAGGGCAGGGAGGGCGCTCCTGGGACTAGAGACCACGGCTTTAATGTGGACGGGGGTGGACGGATTGTTGGCCTGCGGTTGGATTTGCCGTGGCTCCTGGCTGAGCAGCGCCTGTCACCAACCTTGGGAGCTGGCAGAAGACACAGGCGGGGTGGAGTGGTCACCACCGAGGCCCCCTCATCGATAGCCAGCAGGAGGTGGCTGCTTTGTCCTCAAGGCTGCCCGCTGCTGCCCGACCCAGGGGAGCCTGCTTGGCCCATCTGGTGTCCCTGCGTTTAGCTTTATCGAGCTGCTGTGATAAAGACCTGCGTTTCGGGCTTGAGAACCACACCCCTTTCATGGGCTGTGTGCAGACGGAGGTGTGAATTCCACACCCTAAAACACACAGCCTTGTAAACAGAGAGAGAATGAAACCACTTTTTCAAAACTTCCGGAAGAATGAACTAAAACTAAACACACCCGTCTGCACACATTGTGTCGGCACAGGCCAGGTCCTCCGGGCGTGCGGCGGAGCTGGTCAGGTGGCGCTGCGGCCTGTCTGAAGGGCTCCAGACCCAGCTCCACCACCGGGCAGGTCCCCTCCCCTCCTGTGGCTTCCACCTCTCCACCTGGGGCAGCAGAATCCAGTCTGCAGGGCCACTGCGTCACACAGAGACAGACCGGACCCCAGTCGGGCTGGTGGAGAGGGGAGGTGCCGCACCCCCCGGGAGGGTAGGGAACCCACAGTGCTTACAGAATGAGGATTTCCGGGGTGAGCAGGGCCGGTTTCCCCAGCTGGTCTTACATGGATCTAAGAGAGCAGGGCAGGGGGTCAATGAGAGGTCGGATGATGCTCAGGGGTGGAGTAGGGGGACGGGTCCCATGCTGATCTGAATACCCCACTGACGTGGAAGGAGCGAATGTCCAGCTGTCCTGCCAGCCCAGATGTGGGTGGCGGGAAGGGAAGGAGTGAGGTTTGAAAGGGGTCGTCATCCAACATCAAATGAGTCAAACGATGACACCGGCCCTTGGCAGGTACTGCGAAATCAACAGCCGTCAGCCTCTGTTTCACTCCTCCCCACACGTCCAGTCTGCTTTTCACCCCGCAGGTGAGCCCAGCCACGCAGTCCCCTGCAGGGCGCCCCACGCCCTCGCCTCCGGCCGGGTGAGCACCCCTCCACAGCTCCGCGCCCCCATCCACATTCCCTGCGCATCCTCACGTGAACATGAGAGTCAGGCATTGAGGAGCAAGATTTATTTCCTAATTAAGGGAGAGCTTCCCACACAGGAGATCAATCAATCATCCCCCCCACAAATATGCAGAAAGCAGTTGCTTGCCTTTGTGGCAAATTTCTCTGGGGGAGCAGGCATCTCTCCCTGGGTGCCCTGGGTTCCAGGAGACCTCACTTGAATGTCACCTCATCCAAATCACTGCCCACCCAGGCAGAGCGCAGCTGATTTCTACGTGACCGTCTTCTGAAACTGGCGCTCAAGCAGGGCGCCTCCGAGTGATGCCATTACATGCAGCCAGTATGAACCCCAGAATTACTTTGGGCTCCGTTGTCTCAGAGTTTGAACCAGTGACTCCAGCAATATATTCAAGTCGACTTTCTCTTGGGGGGAGCCTAATTTATGTGTGGAGCTTGGAAGGCACATGCTGCTTTCTCTTGAGCCCTGGGACGGCCTGTGTTAAACGTGGTGGGTGCTGAATGAACGTCACACGTAATCGGAGAGCCCGGGAGAGCCTAGTGTGTGGAACCCTTTTCATTAACAACAGGCGGACAAGGGGCACCGGCCACTCCTGGCTGACTCTGTGTCCAGGCTAGATGTTTGAATAGGGACACAGTCACCACTGTCTCCTTTTATCTTCACCTGTTTCTGTAGAATCTATTGCTTTGCCGCAAGGGAGGGACCCAGCGCTTTCCCCTCCCACCCCCATTACTCCTGTCCCCAACCCACCGTGGGGGGCAGGGGCCCGCGGGGCCCAGCCACCACCCTAGGCCGCAGAGTGAACAGGGGTGCTCGGGTCTGCACCTCAGGGTGCACCGCAGAACCTACTTTTCACCTGGTCCATCTGCCCTCCTGCCCCACCTTTCCATGGACTCAGGGGAGGTCAGTGACCCTCAGGTGACCTCTATGTATTGACGAGAGTTTTTGAAAGACAATTTGGACACAGAGGGATGGTGAAATATTTTTCTGACTTTGTCCCCCAAGCTTAAAAACAGCATCACCTGGAATGCTTGTCCAGCCCTGCAGTTTAAGGACATGCTTCCTAAGGATGTTTTGGGTATTTCCCTGCCCAAGAGCCTGGCTGCTTCCTGTGAGGTTGCTGCGACTCCAAGAAGGTGCCTGAATCAGCCTGAGAGCCTGTGGGGACATCTGGCCCTCCCGGAAGTGGCGGTGACCAGGTGGGTGTGGAAGCTAGAAGTCGCCTGTGCTTGTATGTTGCTGTGTATGTCACCCCCACACTGTGGCTTGAGCGCCTCTGAGGTCTCGGAGCGTCTGTGGGTCAGAAGTCCAGGTGTGGCTCAGCGGGGCTCTCTGAGGTTAAGGACATCTCAAGGTCCCCCTCGGAAGGGTCGGTTTCTCTCGGGTCCCTGGATTCGGGCCTCAGAGCCTCCTGCGCCGGTGGACGTGGCATCCAGAGGGCATCTGGCTTCATCTGAGACAGTGAACCAGACAAGGAGGAGAGAGGCCAGGACAGAGGTCACTGCCTTTGTAACCTTCTCTGGGCAGAGGGGCGTTTACACCACATCTCTCATCAATTCCAAACTCCCCCATCCAGACCTGCTATCAGTTTGAGACCCAAGCTCACTTAGTGGCAAACCCAGCACCAAACTGGTAAGTGGCCCCAGGGTGCCTTGATCCCTCTTAGTGTGAGTGGTCACAGGTTTCGTGGCCAAATATTAATGTATTTCATTTCCTGGGGTGCCCCAGACCTCGAGAGGGTCTGTGTCATAGGCAGTGAACACACTGTCTAAAACCTGCCAAGTTGGCGGTTCCAGAACGCATCTGGGCCCAGGCGGTGGGCCTGGAAGTCCAGCGTTCATAGGACACGTAAACCGGGCTGTGTCCGAACGTCTCAGAGCCCAGAGTGGTTTCCCAACAGGTTTTCTCATTCGGCCATGTCCTGGCCCTCTAAGTCCGACCCGGGCGTTTCTCATTTCCTTGCGTTGAGGTTCTTGTGACGGAGTCCATGCCCGTCCCCCACCCGGCGTGTTGGCATCGTTTCAGAGACCACTGGCTTAGATCAGGCCTGGCTGGACCTCGGCCTCGCACGTGAGGCTTCAGCAGCCCGTCTGGGCCTGGGAAACGCTGCGCTGACACTTATGAGTCATGTGGACCCCCCACAAAGAGGTTGACTTCCACGGATTAAATGTCGAATTTGCCACCATCTGGGGTAATTGAATCCTTGAGTGGTGCCTATTTAGATTGTTGGCTGAGGCCCTTCATCGGGCTTCTGGGCTGGTAGCAGAGCCAGACAGAGCCCTCGGCTGCTAGGTCCGAGCGGGTCCAGGGGGTCAGCGGAGGGGGAGTTTATGGTCGTGGAATTTGGTGCCTGCAGAAACGCTGCCTCGTTTTTCAAAAAAGTATAAACAGCACCTGTGTGGTTAGTGGGTGAATAAATTATCAGAGGCAGAAAAACCCACCAACTGAGGTTTTTGAGATGCTGGTTAATTTATGAAACCTAACCATCTGTGTATTGACAAGAGCAAGAAAGGTGAAAAAGAATCCATACTTTTATGTTTTAAGTGGAAGTACTTTTAAGGGACATTAAACACATGAGCATAAATTTGGAGTAAGCATCTTTTAAGTCAAAGTCTAGCAAAAAGCATCACATAATTTCCTGGAAATTAAAATGTATTTGTATTTCATCCAAAGGATGTGCGGGTCTTCAGATTTCCACCTGAGTCTCTGTTCTTGTAAAGACATTGTGTGACCTCCAGTCGCACTGCTGTACGTGGCAAGAAGCTGCTTATCTCATCGCTGGAAGGCTGTGCCTTTGAACCCATCACCGTGTCCGCCACCCCAGCCCCTCCGCCTCTGGCGCCCACCAGCCTGTTCTCCCGGTTTTCCAGACCACACTCAGGGAGGCCGTGCGGGTCTGCCAGACTTCACTGAGCACGGAGCCCTCAAGGCCGGCCCAGGCGTTGCAGTGCTGGGACTGCGTGTTCCATTGCACGCACGCGTGTCTGCACAGCACGTTCCCCCTCCCGTTTGTCTGCGGGTGGGAGCTGCGGCTGCTCCCGAGACCCAGCTGCGGTGCACATGGGGTGCAGACAGCGGTTTCATTTCCCTCTGCGTCCTACGGGATCTCTGTTGTCACGTCTGGAGGACTCCATCATGGCTGCACCAGCGTGCACGCCAGTCTCTGGAGCTTTTCGTCTCACAAGGGCCTGGACGAGCTAGGGCCTCTGTGGGCACCAATGGGCATGGGGCCAGGACAGTCTCGGAAGCCCACCACCGGACCCCTGGGCTCCCTGAGGCTCCCCTGGTCACAGTGCGCGTCCTGCTCCGCGCCCCTGCCACCGCCGCCAACGCTCTCTGTGCCCCCTCCCGCAGGCCAGGCTGTCGGTCAACAGGGACCTGTCCAATCAGGTCAGAATGACAGTCAACCCAACAGCAAGTTTCAGAGGCACCAAACTGCACACGTGCATTTCCGTCCAGGCTTGGGGTCAAGTCATGTCGAGGGACCCCCACTTTTTTGCAAGACGTCCTTATGGCCAGACCCTGGAGGGCGTGCAAATGATGGAACACGTTTCTCAGAGTCGTCCTGCTGTTAAGAACTAGACTGGAAGCCAACTCTTGGCATGGGAAGCCTAGCCGGACCGTGGATGTGGGCCGCCTCTCGGATGTGGTCAGTCCGGTGGGGCTGAGACGGGGTGTGGAACTCCGCTTTTCTGGAAACTCCGCTCAATCCCAGTGGCGGCCTCTGCTCACAATAAGGGACGTGAGTTTCTTTGGGGTAGATGGCTCTCTGTAGCGAGGACTAAGATGCCACAACATTAGGATTAAAGAGGGACGGGCTGGCCAGCAGCCCCTTGTTTAGTCTCTGGGAGGCTGAGCATCTGGACGCTGGACATGACCTGGTCCTGCTAACACAGCCTGGTCAAGACCGATCAGCGGCTCGAGTGCAGAGGAGACGGCCCCAACCCACCCTGATCTCCCGGGCTGCCAGGCTTTGAAACAGCAGCTGTTTAGTCTCCCCCGGGCCTGGAAACCAGAAGAAGAGGCCATGTCCCCGTGGTAATCAGATGGTGTCATCCAGGAAAGACGGGCGTGTGTGGGGAGCTTGGCGGCTGGAGCACAGGCCCCCCGCAGCCCGGCAGCTGCAGCCCTTTCCTCCCCTGGAGCTGCTGAGTCTGCTGGTGGCTCTCGGGGCTCCCGGCCTGTCGGGGGTCCCTCCTGTCTGCCTCTGTGGGCACGTGGCCCTCTCCCTTGTGTGTCTGTCTCCTTGTGGCTGTCTCCAGTCACGTCGGTCCAGGGCCCACCCTACCGTAGAACGGCCTCGTCTATGCACGGGCCTGGAGGCCAGAGCGCCCACATAGCTTTTGGGAGACAATGCAAACTGTCAGGACTCGCTTCTCTTCTTCTCAGAAACAAAAGAACGTGACGGCGCCCCTTCAGCGTGGTGTACGGGCGGCCGGTGGGAGTCAGGTGGCCGTGGCCCCGGCGGCTGGGTGGCGTGCGGGGCTGTGCAGTGTGGCTCATCCTCAGCGCCACTGCCGCCCCCTGCAGGGGTCTCCAGCCAGCCCCTGGGGCCAGAAGGCTGATCGTTTAACCAAGTCCTGCAGACTTTTACTGCGAGCAGCGGGCCGGGGAGCACCTCGGCCAGGCTTCTGGGATTTCAAGTCCCTGGGTCCGGGACTCGCAGTGGCCGCCCACAGTCAGCAGGAATCCCCTGGAGTTAGGTGCCTTTAGAAGGTGTCCCGAGTCCCTTTAGAAGGGTGCCGGGGGAAGCCTGTCTTGTGGGCCGGGGAAGGCTCTCAGTGACCTCAGGTGAGGTGCTGGGATTGGCAGAGCACAGAACCCTGGACAGGATGGTTCGGGGGTGCTCTTAAGTGGGTTCCCCCAGGCAGAAGCCCCCAGGTGCAGTCAGGTAAACACAGGGAGGTTGGGCAGCTGAGCCGGCCCCTTGGGTCTGAAGTAGTACCGCCCTCTGCAGGCCTCCACAGGTCGTCTACACACCCTGCTCCTGCAGCTGACGCCCTTTCCAGCCCAGCCCGTCCATAGAACCCGCAGCCACCCCTCAGGGCCAGGCAACGGCCATGCCAGATGGCCTCAGGGAGGGACATGGCTTGGTTGGTCTGTGCTGGGAGTGAGGGGCAGGGCAGGTGAGAGCAGAGGTGTCTGACCGAGGTGACTGGTCCTCTCCTGGACACCCCCGGCCTCCGCCGCCTACCCACCCCCAACGGCCAGTCTCGGCCTCCCTGCTTTAAAGTTGTTTTCTTGTCGCAAATACCCTGGGAAAGGAGCAACAAGGGATCTTCTAAATGCTGTTTTCCTCCTGTAAAGCAGGCCCTGGCAGGCATGGGCGCAGACACCGCTGGTCCACAGTCTCGTGGGACTGCCGGCGACATTAAGGGGCCTAGACACAGGTTCTAAAAATGAAATCACCTTTTCAGATAGAAAGTGATACCTAGAAATTCCCCAGATATCAAAAACAATTCAGAGACTCTCTTCTGTGTTATTCACTGCATTAGCCAAGAATGTGCTGTGAGAGGGTTCCAGAAGGAAGGTGCTAAAGAAGTGAAAATGTCTCAGGGATGTTTTTGTGTTCTTTGTGACATCCCTTGAGCCCGTGGGGGCGTGCTGTCCTCGGAGGGGCCCCGGGAGGCCTGTCTCTGCGGCAGGCGGTGATCACAGCTCCTGGCCCCGGGCCAGCGTCTGTGCCCGCACTCAGTGGATGCCTTGCTTCGGCCAGCCCAGCTCTTGGGCATAAGCCCCTTTGCAGCTCCGGATTTCAAAGTCCAGCTGCAGACATGCGTTCAGGCCAGGGACCCCGGAACGCCAGCCGACGAAGCGTTGAGTCGTCTTGGGGACGGGGGGTGATGGGAGCACCTGGAATGGAAGGCAAGGGTCCGTCATCCTGCATCTGAGCCGGTGCAGGTGGGAAAGACAGACAAGCCGCGCCCCTAAGTGAGGTGCGTGGAGCCAGGCATTCCCATCGGGGACCTTCCCAGGGAGTCATGCGTAGCACGTTAAATCGCTGCCTCTAGAAAATCGCTTTTATTTGGTGAAAGAATGAAGAGGGAATAAACAAGGGCAGATCTGTAATAGCACAATTCACACTGCCTTTGAGAAAACAGACGCCACACGGTGGGTGGGACCCGGCTCTTACAATCCCCCGGTCTTGACATGAAGGTTTTATGATCTGCGCGCCCCACCCCCTGCCAAACTGAAGAGACTACCTGAATGAAGAGAATGAAGAAGCAAAAGACAGACAGACCCCAGACCACCTCACTCAGAGGAGGGATTTGAACAGATAAAGGAGCAGACGAAACAAAACCAACCCTTGGACACTTGCAACAGAACCAAGGTGACAACAGGGAAAGGGGATGGGGGTAGTAAGTAGTGGGGAGCCCCTGGGACACTGGGGAAGAACATCTGGTGACGTGGTGGAGGCCGGGTGTGCTGACATGTCTGAGGAATGGGGAGACGGCACATCTAGGGAACCTGCACATACGAGTTTATTTTAATGTGCAAAATAAGTTACTGCAATAAAGCTAGAAAAGCAATGGGCTTGAATTAAACAGGAAAACTGGATTCTATCTGAAATGGCCCTACCCCGCTGGCCCCCCAAACCAACTCTGTCAATTTCTGCAAAGCTGGGAAGTTTGGAAAGAGGGTAAATGTCTCAGCTCTCCCGCCCACCGGAAGTTGTCTTCTGCTCTCTCTTCGGGTGGTCTGCACCTGCCGCGCAGCAGTGAGGGTTATTTGTTCTAGCAGCGCTGAGAGAAGAGGGCTCATGTCCTTGGGGTAAGAGTTCCGTCAGCTCAGGCGTCTCCGGGCAGGACAGTGACGGAGGGGTCGGTCCTGCGGGGTCGGTCCTGCGGGGCCAGCTGCCACTGGCCGCACAAGCCCCCGAGCTCATGTCTGACTTGTTAAAAGTAATCTCCCAAGAGGCACCCCAGAGAGGGTCCTCAGCAAACACCAGCGGCCACAGTGGCCTCGAGGCAGCACAGACGGAACCGTCCGGAAGGCAAGCCCTGCCCCACGCGGCTCGTCCTGACAGGCCGCGGGAACACGCAGACCCGCTTTCGAGTCTGTCTCCAAGGGTCAGAGAAATGGAATAAAAACCCCAGCCATTACCCTGCCTCACCCACCAGGGTGGCACGAGCCGAAAACGACGGCTAACACGGTGCCCTGGGGAGCGGGCTGGTTTAGTCTTTGGGAAGGGGCAGTGCGGCAACTAGCTGGGAAAAACAAACGTGCCAAACCCTTGACCTGAGATCCGCCGCTGGGGGCATCTCCCAGGTCAACCCAGGCTGCTGTCCACTGGCCAGCTCCCGCGGGTTCATGGCAGGCCTGTCTGTAACAGCAAATGAGTGGACATGGGCTACATGGCCACCGAAAGGGGACCCCGTAATCACGGCCCAGCCGCACCGGAGGCTCTGTGAGCCTTTGAAAGCAGAGGGCAGCCCTGCAGGTTCCGAGGTGCTACGACTATGGAGAGAGACTGGCCGGAGAAAAGAGGTGGTTCCAGTCCTGCAAGAAGAGCAGGCCAGAGAAGCCGCGGTGCTTGCACCCGTGTGCTGTCTGCAGCGGGCCGCAAGGCAGGTGACCCGGCTTCTGGGCGCGGGGAGAGGAGGCGGCTTTTCATGGTGTGTCCTTTGGAGTATAAGTGGCCGTGAAAAAGAAAGGCATTTGTAAAGGCTCTCTGCAGGCAAGGGGCGTGGGGACGTGGAAGAAGCCAGAGCAGGGAGAGGCCCTGCATGGAGCAAGCGCTTTCTCACCTCTCAAGGTGCTGTCTGCACCTGCTCAGCCCACAGGTGATTTCCACATGCGCCCTGGCTCCTGAGCAGAGCCTCACACAGCAGAACACAGGCTTCGTTTGGTCCTGGCCCCAGCGCCTGTCCTCTCTCTCTCCCGCCTCTAGGAGGGGACACTGTTCTGGCACTCGGTTGGGGTTTCCTTTGAAAGGGTGATGATTCTGACTGGTCTTGGGTCACCTGGTCTTGTGTCTCCCCTTGGAAGGCCCCTTTACTCACTCAGCAACCAGTGTGACCTTTTAAAAGAAAATTCTCACGCACACAGCCCTGCGTCACTGCAGGTCGGGCTCATCCCAGCTCCTTCCTCTGGAGTGTAGGGGCCCTGGTTCTGCCCGCTTCTCCATCCTCAGGCCTTTCCTTCCCACCCTGCTGGCCTGGCTCTGGAGCTGTACCCCATCTCCATGCTTGTCTTCTCCCGAAATGTGCAAACTTTGCTCTGCCTCAGGGCTTTCGTACATACTGTTCCCTTTGCTGGAATGCCTTTCCAGGCTGGCTCTATGCCATCGGTCAGATGTCCCTCCCCTGTGACCAGCCAGCATCACTGTTTCTTCCACGCTTCTAAGTTCTGTGCTGATTTGGTGGATTGCTTGGTTTCAGGTTGGCCGCCTGACCCAGATGTGAGGGCGGGAGTCTCATCATCTTGTTCACCACTGTTGGTCCATCACTGGCTTCTGCCTCTTCTAACAGCTAACAGCCACGGCCCTCCCCAAGGTGCCAGGCATGGTTCTAAGACCTCACGGCCTCATCCTACTGAGCCCGGGCCTCTCCCTTCCGTTCATCCCACTGTACAGGTGGAGAGATGGAGACAGAGCTCAAACCTCTTCCCCAGGCAACTCAGGAGGTAGTGGCTGAGCAGCACTGGGTCTCGGAGTTCTGCTTCCAGGGCCCCGGCCTTTAGGCTCCCTGCTGGCCTGCCTGCTCTGGAGGGAAGGCCTGGAGACTCAGGTTTCCTGGGCTTCCCTCCTGGGTAGAGAACTGTAACCGACCCGTCCCCGACACCTGGGCCTGGAAACCAGACCCCCAGCTCTGGGGACCCTGCGTTCTTACTGCTGGGGCTGGGCTTTGAGCATGTGGAGTGAACCCCATTTCCAGAGAACCCTGTTTCCAGTGGGGCCCATTTCCTACTCAGAAAGACAGGAATTGAAAGGACTTTGCCAACCTTGATGTGCTTCTCCACCGGGGTCACTGGCCGGATGCGGAAACGCTCGGGAAGCTCGATTCTGGGCTTTGGCGGGGAGGGCTCCTCTTCTGTCTGGATGAGCTGAAACAGAACCCCCAGAGAGCCAGGCTGAGATGGGGGTGTCTCTTCAAAGGCCCCAGGAATCATCAGCCGCATTTTATAGCAGAGACCCCAGGTAGCTTGTCCCAGTCTCACTCCTCCCTCCCTGGTCAGAAAGGGGCTCAGCCCCCAGCCCCGGCTGACCACGGCGGTCACCCCCGAGCACTGCTGCTGGCTAATTGATATCCCCCCAAACAGCTGAGAAAGCCTCACAGGTCACATCACAGATGCCGGCGAGGCCACAGCCCCCATCTTTAACAAACCAGAGCAGCCCCTCCTGCTTTCCGTTTTCAACGCGGTTTTGAACTCTTCTGAAACCCAATTTAATTACCTAGAAAGAATATTAATATAGACTCTTTTATGCATATTATATTAATAAGGACTCATTTTATGCATAAAATTTCAAATTGTGTAACTAAGTACTGCAAAACCTCATTAGGAGGCATCACTTGCAAGCTAGAGGGCCAGGCTGAATTTCAAACGGGGTGTCTGCTGCCCTGACTTCTGCACGCTTTGACCCCAAAGCCCCGCAGAGGAGGCGGCTCCTTGCGCTCAGTCCTGGAGAGAGTGGGACCGGCGGCTGTCGGGCACCCTCCCGCGGGATCACGGCAGCCTGCCCCGGGCTGCACGGTGCGGATGGGCTGGAGCTGCTGTTCTCCACTCAGATTTCGTTTAGGCATCCAGTGTCCGGACGCCCTTGGACCACCAGGATATGCCCTTCGTCTCTGATAGCTTGGAGTTGTAAGGGGCCACAGGTCTCTCTGCGGGCGCCCCTCCACCATCCTCTCCTCCTGCAGCCTGGTCCTTCCCCCGTTTCTGTTACCTATCTCATTTACAAAACACCAAGAATATTTTCCTGATAATCCCTCCGATAGTCACACAGCCTCTCCTCATCCCATCTGAGCTCAGAATCACTCTGCGGGGCCAGTGAGGGTTGTCACCCATTTTACAGATGGGCAGGTCGAGGCCAAGTGACCCTAGAGTCAAGCCAACCAGTTGGTCCCTGTCCTGCCTCCCAATGGGTGTGTGACTTTTCATTTCTTTGTGCTCCGAATTTGTAATACAAGCATGAAATAGCGCCTGGTTTGCACAGGGGAGGCTGTGTGGGGCAAGGGGATGATTTGGAAGAGGCCTCAGGCTGAGTCTGGTCCCTGGGAAGGAGCATTGGTCTGTCTTCGCCTCCCACACACTTTCACTTCTATTCTTGCAAATGTCCCACTTGACTGACCCCACCACCTGGGGCTCATAAAGTGTCTGGTTACCTCCTCGAGAGGGGTTGTTAAGAAGCCCCAGTTCTGGGCCCAGTTCCGGCGTGCCTCGTTTTCGGCCTTTAAGCGGTATTTCCTGGAAGAAACAGTACCTGAGTGCCGAGCATCTGGAAAAGGTGAGCGCAGCAAAACCGAGACGGACCCTTGGGGGATATTTGTCATTCTTCAGTGACTCTGATGAGTGACGGCTGTGTAGAGAGAAGAAGCCCCGGGACCCTGGCCCTCACACCGCTCGCTGCGAGGACACATGTCCCAGAGCCGGGAGCTGTCCCTCTGTCAAACATCCGATGGGGGCTGACTCCCCTCGCGGCATCTGGGCACCAGACTCCTCTGGTCGGGGCCCCGTGACCAGGCGATGAGCCTGTGTCCGTGACCTCGCCAGGAGGACCCACTAGGTGCCTTTGTTCTCAGGCGGTTTAAGGAGGTGCTCCCCCAGGCCCCTGCACCACCTGAGGACGGCCTCTCCCCGCTCTCCCCCAGGGCCTTGTTCACCCATCTGATGGGCCTGTTTTGTTTCACATCGAATAGAACGTAGACTTAAGGCTGGACGTGTTCACATTTTGCAAACATCTAACTAAACATATACTGGTTTTGATTTTCAATTTCTTTTCCTCCTTTGGAATCAACATCTTCACCTCCTGACACCCCGCCCTGCTAATGATGGTGTCTCAGCAGTTTGGAGCCCTGGCCAGTCTTGGTCTTGGGCACGGAAAACCTAAATCGATCTTCTTCCCACAGACAGATTGCACGAGCTACAAATGTGAGCCAGGCAGCCGTTTAAAATGTTCGGGGCGCCCGGTGGCTCAGGGATTACGCCCTCCCCTGGGGTGCAGCCCACACACAGTCCAAGGACCCGGGTTCGCTTCTGGAGTCAGGACAACACCTAAAAGAGACAACTACATACATAAAATGCTTCTTTCTCTTTTCTCTTCCTGCCTTCCTGATGCCTGTGTGCCTGCCTTGCGCTAAACATTTTTTCCCCCACTGGCTTCATTAACAAGCTTAATTTTAATATCACTTTCTTGGTATGACGTTTTAAAAATTTGATGTGTACTTTATACTTCCTGCCAACTTGGCCTAATCACATTTCAAGGGTTCAGAGTCATTTTGGACGTGGGGCAGAAAAATCTAAGGGTTTAACCAGCTCTTTTCTCTTAGCAGGAGTCATCTGATTTGGGTCTTGAAGGGTGAATAGGAGTTTGTGGTGTAGGAAAGAAAGGACATTCTAGGCGGAAGGAATAGATCCTGCTCTGGTTGTATTTCTTATTGGGAGTCCTTGGATAAAGCTAAAGATTAAAAAAATTAATAGTTGTCCATTTTTTGCCAAATAATACTGGCTTTCCATTTATAAGAACAACAAAGTTTCCTACAAAAATAAACTCATTCTGTGAAACAAAGCCAGTTTAAACAAATAAATGAAGTGACGAATATGAGTTTTACAGAGAAGTGATTAAAGTCATAGAGATGGTGGACAGGATGATGGAAGTTTAAGAGGTAAGCCGTGATGGCCTCTGTCGTTAGACTTTACTTATTGCATCTAAGTTAGTAACTTCCCTCTTTGGTTTAAACTTCAAAGAAATGGGATAATATTTAGCAATCTGATAGGATTATAAAAGAAAACATGAGTGACACATCGGCTGGACACAAATCTAAAAAATGGATCTATTTAAACTTTTTTACAACTAAAAAACATCGAGAGTGGAATGAACATTTACCTCTCGTTCAAATGGAATAGATCAAGATTTTTTTTTTCGTTTCTTTTAAGAGAGGCAGTAAATCTGAACAATAAGGAGGCGTCCTCGGCTCTCAACCAGCAAGGCTTCGCAGCTGGTGGGAGGCGGACACACAATCTCACTGCTCCCTGGTGTGTCTAAGAGAAGAGGGGGACGGCTTCCTGGGCTCAGGTGTCCCTCACCTCCTCCCCTTTCCAGCTCGTCGCTCCTGCTCCTGGACCCCAGAGGCCCGGCACCCCCGGACTTGGTGGGGACACAGGCGGCGGGTGTCGCCCTCCTAGTGGGAGCGGAGGGACCCGGGCGTTACCAGATCTCGTCCTGGGTCACCAGGTTCATGCGCTCGGCAGCGGCTGTGCTGATGGGTTTCTGTGCCATGACGCCCGGGTCGCACGCACCCTGCTCTGGGACCTGGGCGCAGCGTCCCGCGTCGCCCCGGAGACCGGTTGCCAAGCAACGCGGAGCGCGGAGGTGGAGGGGCGGCACCTGGAGGGGCGGGGCCCGCGGCTCTCCCAGTTCCAGGTGCTGGAGTCAGACTGCCGCCTGGGAGCCGTCACTCCCTGCCCGCTGCCTGCCCACGCTGCACCGCCTACCTTCCTGCGGAAAATCTCCGGGAACTTCAGACCCAACACGCCGCCCCCTTTAACTTTCAGACCTGCGAGGCAGGTGTCCCAACCGAGGAGGGTGCCAGGCCTGTGTGTGCCGAGCTCAAGGGGTTCTGTTCCACAAAAGGCACCTCTGCACCCGCCCCTGGGGGATGAAGCGGGCGGGACCCTCCAGACCTGGCCCTCTCTCTGCAGACATCAGCTTTGTGCCTCCGAACGCCAGCTGCGTCCTGAGTGCCTGGCTTCCTTTGCCCAACACCCTGTTTGAGGGGCTCACCCAACTGCTGAGTAGCTGGCTGCTGTGTTACTTTCCACGCGCCAGCGGGAGTTCACGTGCCCCCGAACCTGGGCTGAGTGACCAGCCCCACAGGGCCCGTCTGAGGGCTATCACGTGGGTCTGCGCACATGTGTGTGTGTGTCTTTGTTGGCGAACAGGTGCCTGCCAACCCCGGTGAATTCACAGTCGATGGCCTCCCGAGGGCGAGCCCCCGCTCTCATTAGCGCTCATTTCACCAATCCCCACCCCTTGGTGCTCAATCGTGTTTGCTGGCAGATTCCTCAGCCCCACAGCCAGACCGCGTTGTCAAAGGCCTGAACTGAGAACTGGCTCTAAGCCACAGCATTAAGTGGGTGTAGGGCACGGGGACACAAGTGTCCAGAGCCTCAGAGGCCTGGGAGACGGGGCACTGAAGCTTCCGCTGCCCAAGGCCAGCCCTGGATGATTCCAGCCAGTGGGGCTGGTGTGTCATCCTCCAGGGTGTCTGCCTCTCATTCTCCCCAGCGCTCTCCCGGTCTCCCTTTTCCTGGCCTCCTCCCTTGTGCACAGACTGCACTTTCTGCTGGAAGCAAAGTGGTTTCCTCTCCAAGTCCCCACGCCCCAGGAGAGAGATGCTCTTCCTGCTGCTGGAAATGTTGGGTGACGGACCAAGACTGGGGTGGTCCTGACCGCCCAGCCAGCTGAAATAGTGACGGGCAGGCAGGGGCCGGGCTGCGACGGAACGGCTGGTTAGAGGCATGCGGCACTCCAGGCCAGGACTGGGCTGCTGCGGTGGGCAGGCTCGCAGGTGGGCCTGGGTTTCCTACCAGGGCGGAGAAGACCCTCGGGAAGGATGTAGACAGCGAGGGCATGGAGCCCGGGAAAGTCTGCTTTCCCCTTGGGAGCTTCTAAAGTGATTCCGTTGAAATGGTGACTCAAGAATCAAGCGGTTCAGCGATTGTCATTCATTCTGCAGATGCTTGCTGGGCCCATGTGGGGACACGCGGATCAAGTTGCTGCCTTCCCGCAGCGAACTGGCTGGATGGGGAACAAAGCAGCCAGCGGACCAGTGAACGTAGGATACGGATACACAGGGACAGACAGGTGAAACGAGCAGAGGGACTCCTTTAAGTGGGTAGTCAGATCTGGTGGGGAAAAACCTGTGCCAGGAGATTGGAGGGGTGGTGCAGGTCTTCAGTTCAGCGTGTTGAGGAGCCGGTGCAGCCAAGAGCTGCCTGGACAGAGAGGCTGGTGGAAAATAGGAAGGAAACAGTCCACTCTCAGAAGTTGAGTCCTATGGGGCACAGACGTGACCGTAACTAACAAGATGGTACAGCCTGCTGGACAAAATGACAGTGGGCGGCATGCAGGCAGAGCCCCGGAGAAGGCAGAGGTGTGCAGAGGCGTTGAGCGACAGCAGCACAGAAATGCACAGGATGGGGTCCAGGGCGGCCGTCCTGGCTCTGCTGTGCCCCTCCCAGGCCTTGGGCGAGCTGGCTACTCTCTCTGTGTCCTGATTCCTATGAGGGTTGAGGGATCTTAGCGGCGGTGAGGAGCACGTGTGTGGGCTCACAGGACACCAGAGTGACTGGCACTCGGGAATAAATGGGAGCAGCCCCCGAGGACTAGCATATGGCTCAGGTGGGGCCCTGTGCTAAGACACAAAGGTTTGGGGACAATGTGGGGACAGTGGGGCTTTGAGCGGCTCAGCAGTTTTTGCTTGCTGGGGTGTCAGTGTTGAGAAGAGGCTGCGGCTGGCTGGCGGGCCAGCTGGGAAGTCGGATTCCTTCTCCCCGAGACAGGCGGAAGAAGGGGGTCACACCTGCCCGGGGCAGGAGCCGCCACCATGCCCGGCCGGGTGCTTCGCCCACCCTCCTGCACCCTGGAGGGGTGTGACCGCTTTGCAGAATGCAGAACTGGCTCAAACAGCAGGTGGAAGACCATGGGCTCCAAGAAACTGGAGAGGCTCCGCCTTCCCGGGACGAGGCAGCCAGGAGACTCGCCATCCCTTAGACTTCTCTCTCTGGACTCGGGAGGATGCCCTTCTGTCTGGATGATTTCCAAGTGGCTGAAGCGCAGCTGTGGGTGTGAAGCCTCAGTAACAAGAAACCTCACTGGTTTCTTCCCAGGTGGTACCTGTCCAGGGCAGCCCCCTGAGAGAGGCACTGGTGGCGGGTAAAGCCGCTGTGCGTTTTGTCTCTGCTGCCTTCAGGTGGCTGAACCCCACATTGGAGGGAGGTCAAGTGTAGACCCCAAGACGCCAGCTCCCTGACCTCCCTGAAGACTCCATCCTGGCCGATGGGTGGGGACTGGCTTCAACCAACTATGGACAGACTGTCCTGTCAGGTGAGAGCCACATCCATCGACATAACCGCCCGAGCCCACACTCAGCGCTTCCAGAGCCAGCAAAGGGGGCGTGCATTTGAGTTTCGTGGAGCATGCGCACACACACGCACATACGTGCATAAACACATGCACACACGTGCACAAACACATGCACACATGAATGCACATCCGCATGCAATGTGCATACACATATACACAAATTCATACATATACATGCACACACAGCACACACCATATATGCTGTGTGATGCACACTCTTCTGCCCAGATGTGTGAGGGACACACAGGCACGCACACGATACATGGGCAGTGCTGATTCTGTGTCGACACAAATGCTTCCCATTCTTTCCTTTATGCTCATGAATTAAAAGTGCAACTGTAGAAATCAGTGATGTCATCCGGATGCAGAATCATGCCCTGGGGTACGGTCATCGGTTTGGTTGAACTTACGATGAATTTGCAGCAAAAGCAACTTCGGCCAGCGATTCGATGATGTGAAGCCAAGAGCAACGTATAGTTGTCCACAGAGTGAATGACTGTGACTTGATAAGACAGGTGATGCCGACTCTCTGACCATGGGGCGACCAGAACGGTGCTTCTTTGTCCACTCGAGGTGGGCACCAGCAATCTAGCTGATTCTTTTACAAAAAGTATTGGAAAATCCCTTGGAAAAAGGCGAGACAGTTTTTGCTCACTGCCAGCTTTGCGCCAACAGTGATTGAATCTGCTCACGAGCTTCTCCGGGCCTCCTCCCGCCGACAGGCTTCAGACGCTGGAGCAACAGGGAGAGGAGCTTCTGCAGTGGCTGGGGCAGAAGACGACGATGCAAGGGACGCCTCCACAGTGGCCGAGGTGGAGCCGATGGCGAAG
The DNA here is from genome assembly GCA_004363575.1 of Solenodon paradoxus. Classification (NCBI taxonomy): domain Eukaryota; kingdom Metazoa; phylum Chordata; class Mammalia; order Eulipotyphla; family Solenodontidae; genus Solenodon; species Solenodon paradoxus. The sequence goes on from RJWH01001183.1 coordinate 394,397, forward strand.
CTTGGACCAGGAATGTGGGGGCGCAGTCGACCCGGCAAAATGTGGCATTTATTTATACTGAGAAGTCATTTGTTATTTCTCTGAAATTAAGTTAACCTGCGTGTCCTGTCTGATCTGACCACTGACCCTCAGTGAGCGTCTTCCCTGTGTCCGGCCCGTGTGCAGGGAATGAAAAACGCGCATGCACGCGATTCCACTTACTTACCGATGGTTCGCTCCGGTGGCCTGTTTGTCCTGTGACAGGTGTCTATCACTCCTTCTGCCTGGTTCTAGGGGGCAAACCCCTTCCCCATGATATTTGAGACCAGAAATATATGAACTGCTGACAAACACTGAATACTCTTTTAATATAATTTTGTATGCTGTTATTCAGCTTCGATTTCCAGCGGGCGTAGCTGAGGGAGGACTGCTGTCCTTGCTGATGATATATGGAAACAAAGGAAATGTTTGCAGCTTGCAGGAGGTTTGCCGTGTTCCCGTCTATTAATATATTTGGCCCTTTCTCTGCATTCTGGGACGGTTTATTTTTTAAAATTTTTCGCATCTCTCTGCTGCTTTATAAAACATTTCGATAATGGTAGCCGACCGCTCAGGGAGCCCTCTTAGCAGGTGCTCAGGTCTTGACCAGGGTCCCCAGGGCTGCGGGGAGGCCACGGGGTGGGGACTACAAGCTTCGCAGGCCCGAGTGGGGAGAGTGTTTTTCATTCCAAGCGCAGTGGGGAGCTCTGATTGTCCAGACCAACACAGACTTCCCAGCCTCGGGCGCAGAGAGGACCCTGCGTCCCCACTGCCCTGAGACAGTGTTCTCTGAAGTTCTCATTGCTGATTTCCAGGTTTGCTCAGGGCATCAAGGCATTTGGGGCTGAGACTTCACAAGAGCGGGGGCAAAGGTTGCACCCTGAAATATTTTGGGGACCATCCCCGTCCATGCCGGACTTGGTTCTGGGTCGTGGCTAATTTTGTTGTCCCCACCTCAGGTGCCCCCTGCCTGGTCAATCAGCGGTCTTTATCCTTCCGGCTACAGAGCTTGGGCCACTGGGAGGACACGTGATACAAGCAGGGCCAATCAGCATCCTTCCTTGGGATTTCACGGCCACTGGGCTGAGATGATTAGAGACCCAAGCTCGTCTGTGTCCCTAGGTTGGTTGGAACAAGGAAAGCTGAAAGCTAGATGGCTAATCCCCTCTCCCTCTCCGCCTGCCTCTACATCTGCTCCCCCACTGTGGGAAGGAGCCCGAACTGCAGAAAAGACTGACAATGGAGAGATGGGAGAGTGGGGGCAGGAGAATCTGAATCTCTGCAGCCCCCTGTGACTTGAACCAACAAATCCCACTTCACTTTGCGATGGGTTTTAATCACGACAAAAGAGATTTCATACCTTTTCACCCTGGGGCTGTCTTGCCCTTGGAAGGTCCTGTGATCCACCAGGTATTTTAGATCCTTTGTGTCAAATAATCTTTGTCTTATTTTGCTTCATTTTGGTCATGGTGGCCTGGCCGCTTCCAGGGCCTGTGTCCAGCTCAACCACTCACTTGTTCTCTCTGCGAGTGTTGGCGGACGGGTGGGGAGCAGCCCAGGGGAGCTGCAGGGTCCCGAACCGTGACCTCAGAGCCTGGGAACACTTCCCTGTCTCCCCATGTCTCCAGCTAGCATCTGGAGATGCTTGATGGTTGCTCCTTTCCAGAATTTTCTTTTCTCTACTGTGATGGTGTTGGGCCTCTGGCCGTATCTATTGCTTACTGTGAATCTGATGATGGTGATGATGATACAAATAATGACGAGTTGATTAAGAACTTCCTCTAACTGCTTTCCAAGCCTCACATTCTCCAAGCTCACAACAGCCCCATGATGCAGGAATGATGTTCATTCTCATTTTGCAGACGCAGGCAGAATCAGAGAGGTTAAGCTGTGGTCATACAGCTATGAAGATGGGGAACCAAGCTGAGATGCACATGGTCATTGGTGAGGTCACTTACAAGGAGAAAAGCCCCTTGAATGTCCAGTGAGTCTCTTAGATGACCAGGATCGGGCTACGTCATTGCCCATGTTCCAGCCTGAAGACTCCTAATGACCATCAAGGAGATGAATACCATTGCTCTTTTCTGTGGGTCCTTCTAGAGTCCACGGCCGTTCTCCCCTCCACGTCTGGCTGCTGGGCAATGACCAGCACGCAGTGGGTTCTCAGAGATGCTGTGTGGACGAGTAGAGGCTGCTCAGCTCTCTGAAGTCTCACCTGGTCACCAGCTCCCTGAAGTCATCCTGGTTGAAGTCTCACCCAGGATGTGACTTGGCAGCAGGCATGGCTGAGAGCCCTGGTCCTCGTCTGGCTCAGGACAGGCTTTTCTGCCCTGGACCTGCAGAAGGGCCCACAGGGACTCCGCACATTCGATCTAAAAGGCAAATTGATTTTGTGGATTGATCTCTTTCGGCTTCCCTCACTGGTGTCTGGGGAGACGTCTCTTTGAGGCTCCTATTGTTCATTTTCAGATAACTTCATCTAAAATGGATTTTAAATGAAAGCTTGGGGTTTTATGAAACCCAGAGGCTAAGGTGGGAATAGTTCTATTCAGAAAGCTGCCAGCTCTGTGATTACCAAGGACTCTGTGAGCCCTGGGTCTTTGAGAGCCAGTTAATAAGAACGGCGGCCAGAGAGCTCCTGGCTGCTGGCCTCCCATCCACGGACCAGGGAGACCCCTGGGCACACAGCCATGGGGGCCGGGAGCCTCGTCTGCCTCTGGTGTTTCATTGCTCAGTCATTCCTTCCTTCCTTCCTTCCTTCCTTCCTGCCTTCCTTCCTTCCTTCCTGCCTTCCTTCCTCCCTTCCTAGATTTATTTATTTGGTTGTTTATTTACAAAAAGACAGCAGGCAGGAACAAAGGCGAGCATGTGGGCAGGGAAAGAGAAAAGGAAGAAGCGCATACCCATCCATTTAGTTGTTCATGTTGGTTGTTTCACCCCTGCCCTCTGCCCCCTGCCCCCTGCCTCAGTCATGGGACATGAACCCAGATCCTTGGGCTTTCTGTGAACTATTCCAGCCAGTCACAGGCATAACGAGTGAGTCACTAGGGCACGTCTGACCTTCCTTGCTTAATTTTTCTTATTGCAGTAACTTTGATTTTACACAATAAAATAAATGTATATGTGCAGGTTCCCCATTCCTCAGATACACGTCAGCACACCTGCCCTCCTCCACGTCACCAGTGTTCTTCCCCCTTGTCCAGGGGGCTCCGCCACCATGTGCCCCTGCCCACCCCATTCCTTTCTGGTCACCTCAGTTCTGCTGCAAATGTTTCAGGGTTGGTTAAGTTTCATCTGTTCCTTTGTTTTGTCTCTTCACATTCCACCCGTGAGTGAGGTCATTTGGTGTCTGTCTTTCTTCTTTTGACTTGTTTCACTGAGCATCATCCCCTCTAGCTCCCTCCATGTGGATTCACATGACGGGTTTCATCTCTTCTAAGGCCTGTGTAGTGTCCACTGTGTATATGGACCACATCTTCTTTATCCATCATCTGACTTCTTTATCCATCATTTGTTGTTCCATACAAATTTTAAGATTTTTTGTTTTATTTCCTGGCAATAAATTTGAGGGATTTTAATGGGGATTGCATATATTGCTTTAGGTAAGGTGACCATTTTAATGATGTTGATTCTTCCCAACCACGAACAGGGAATGTCTTTCTATCTCTTTGTCTCCTGCTCTATTTCTTTTAAGAAAGACTTGTAGCTTTCATTATATAGGTCTTTAGTCTTCTTTGTTAAGTATATTCCAAGATAGTTGATTCTTTTTACTTCTATTTTAAATGGTGCAATTTTCTTGATTTCATTTTCTTCTAGCATGTTGTTTGCATATAAGATGTGATGGATTTTTGTGCATTGATTTTATAGCCTGCCACTTACTGTATGTATTAATTAGTTCTAGCAGTCTTTTGACAGAGTTTTTAGGTTTTCAAAATATATATAATCATGTCATAAATACTAACTATAAATAAGTGATAGTTTTACTTCTTCTTTTATAATATGGATTCCTTTTCTTTCTTTCTCTTTCCTAATTGTTCTAAGACCTCCAGTACAATGTTAAATAGCAGTAATGAGAGCGGACAGCCTTTTATTGTTCCTACCTTAGAGGAAATGCTTTCAATTTTTTGCTCTTGACTGATGTTGGGGTGGGTTTGTCGTATGTGGCCTTCATTATGTTGAGGTATGTAACTCCTATTCCCGTTTATGCAGGGTTTTATCATAAATGGGTATTGGAGCTTGTCAAAATCTTTCTGTTTGTATTGATATGAGCATATTTTTTTTAAGAAAAAGCACAGGTAGGAATGAAGGTGAGTAGGCAAGCAGGAAGGAAGGAAGGAAGGAAGGAAGAGAGAAGAGGAGGAAGAGCTTTATTTTTTATTTAGTTGTTCACATTTGCTGTTCACCATGGCCCCAGACCTTGAACCCTGGACCTTGAGATGTATGTGGGACTGCTCATCGGTGTACTAGACCGTGAGGCCACCAGGGCGCACCTGATAATATGTTTTTTCTCTTTGCTCTTGTTGGTACGGTGCGTTACATTAATAGATTTACCTATGTTGAACCATCCTTGTATCCCTGGGATAAATCCCACTTGATCATGATGGATGATCTTAATGATGCATCGTTAGAGTCACTTTGCTAATTTTCTGATGAGAATTTTGCCATCTGTGTTCATTAGAGATATTGGTATGTAATTCTCTTTCTTGGTGACGTTTCTGTCAGCTTTTGGCATCAGTTTTACATTCTTCTGGACTGTTCCCTTAATGATTATATAGTGTCCATCTCTGTTTTGTTATGCTTTTTAGTTGGAAATCTATTTTCTCTGATATAAGCTTTTTAGTTGGAAATCTGTTTTCTCTGATATAAGTATGTCTGTTCCCGCTCTTCTGTGGTTGCCATTTGACTGTAGGATTGTCTTCCAAACGTTAATTTTGAGTCCTTGTTTATCTTTTGAAAGAAATTACATTTTCTGAATGTACGAGGAGATTGGCTTATACTTTTTAATACATTCGGCCTCTCTGTGTCCTTTGGTGAGTTCAGTCCATTAACTTTTAAGGTGATTATTGATATGCAGCTGTTGTCATTTTGTAATTTGTTTTCTCTGTGCTATTCCAGCAGAGACTTTTTCTTCTCTTTCTCTTCTTAGGTGGGTTGGGTGTAGTTGTGTTTTGATTGGTTTCCCTTTTTTTTTTTTTGCTTTTTTTCCCTGGAGATGTATTTTGAGGTTACCCTGAGGGTAACATTAAGAATTCTATGTTTATTTCCAATTTTTATTTGAAAGCAGGTTAGTCTTGCACTCATTCTAACTGTCCACATTTTTATTCTCCTCTCCTCCTCCCGCTTTTTATGTTTTGCTCTCTTACTGTTTTTAAGTGGGGTTTCTCTACACTTTATAGTACTTCCTTTAGTATTTTTTGTTGAGCTTGTTTTGTGTGAGTAAAACCTTTAACTTTGCTTCTCTGAAAAACGTTTTATTGTTCCTTCAGTCCTGAATGATAATCTCGTAGGGTATAGTATCCTAGGTTGAAAATATTTTCTTTCAGCACTTTGAATATGGCATTTCATTCCTTCCTGGCCTGTAGAGTTTCAGCTGAGAAATCTGCTGACAATCTCATGGGGACTCTTTTGTACGTGATTTGTTTTTCTGTAGCTGCTTTTAAGATTCTTTTATTTTTTACATTTTGATGATAGTGTGTCTAGGTGTAGGTCTGCTTGGGTTTCTTTTATTAGGAACTCTTTGAACTTCTCGGGTCAGGAGACTTGATTCACTCTTTATATTAGGGACATTTTTAAGTATTATTTCTTCAAATACAGTTTCTGTTGCCTTTTTCTCTTTTCTCCTCTGGGAAACCTATGATGTGAATGTTGTTTCTCTCGATGTGATCCCATAGGTCTCGCATGCTGTCTTCATTTCTTTGCATATTTTTTAATCTCTTGGCTTGTTGCCTAAGTGCCTTCCCTGCCCCATCTTCCAGCTCACTGGTCCCATTGGAGGCTTCATCCATCCTACTCTGAGTCCCTCTGCTGAAGTCTTTAGCTCAGTTATCATGTTCTTCCTTTCTTTGGTATCTTGCTTCATTTCTTCTTTCTTTATTGTTATTCTCTTTTTCTTCCTCTATTATGTTCTTGATTTCCATAAGTATGTTTATCAGATTCACTAAATTTGTCCTCAGGTAGTTGGCATGTTTGTTATATTCAGACTTTCCCCTGGGTTATTTTTTTTTTTTTAAATTAGCCTCATCATTTTGCATCTGTTTCTCTCTGTCTTCATTCTGTTTGTGTTTCTGCGGACTAGGTGCCCCTGCAGTGGTGGCCTTGTGGAGCTATCGACTCGCACTGAGGAAGCCTGGATCTCGGTTTGAACACTGGGATTTCTTGAGTTTCATGGTGTCACTCACTACAGGTTGGATTTGTTGAAGTTCTGCTATGTAGCCCCTCTGTTGCTGCCTTAGGGTTCAGCTTTTGGGTTTGGAGTTTGTGCCAGGGATGCAGCTCCCTCCCCCAGTGTCCCAGCTCCAAAGGGTAAAAACCACCTTCTTTTTGGCCCCTAATTAGACATCAGGTTGTACTTAGGTCTCCAACCACAGGGTGGCGCTAGTGGGTAGAATTGACAGTTTCTCCTTCTGGGAGACTCACTTCTTCCTTTAAGCCTGAGGGTGGGCTTTCTGGTGGGCGGGTCCTGCGGCTCTGGGGCAATATAGTGGGCGGGCGTGGGACGGGGGATTCCCCTGGCTGCCCTCTGGTTATGGGGTGCTCAGTATAATTTTCTCACCGGGCCTCCCGCTCGGAACACTGGGGTCCTCCTCCTGCCCTGCGTGAAGACCCTCTCCCCGGGTTCCGCTGGGTGGGCTCCCTGCTGCTGTCTAGATTCTTAGGAGACCTGTTTCTTCCCACGGTTCCACCGCACCCACCTTGGCCTGGATCCCCAGACCCAAATCTGCATGGAGCTCTGAACTCAGACGTTTTTGCCTGCCCTTCGTCGTCACGACTGCTGCTCTGTCTCTACAGCCTCTGTGCCTGCTTTTCCTCAGTGTTTGTGTCGAGAAAATAGGTTGCTCTGTGGGGAGGACGTGGGTAGAGCTCCCACCAGGCCGCCACGTTGACCGGAGTCGCCGCTGCTCCTTCTGTAATTGGTGGAGGAAGAGAGAACAGAGCTCGTGGTCCAGGGCCCTGGGTTCAGTCGTTGACGTTTCTGGAATGTCCTGCTGCTGTGCGTGGAGGAGACCCTGGGTCTGGAGATACTGGGCTCAGCCGGCCCTCCCGCCACACTGGAGGCACCAGGGAAAGGCTGTAAATGACGCCGGACCGGTGGTGCTGAGGCCGGGCCCAGAGCGGCGGCATTTTGGTGAGGAGGAGTTAGACACAGCAGGACGCAGGAGGTCAGGAGGATTCTTACCAACTGCGGCTCTTCCTCGAGGAATTTAGATGTTCGACTCAAAAGAGCTTGTATCGAAACGGGATTGCTTAGCTCCTGTGTTCACAGAGCCCAGAGGCTTCAGGTGAGCTGTGGCGCTGGAGCCATGTCCCCTGCACCTTGATGCTGTGCGCCCCTTGCTGGCTTAGCCCAGGCAGGTTCTCTGGTGGGGCCACCAGCACCTCCAGGTTCATGGCTGGAGACCCGGATCTCGGCGTCCAGACTGACCTGCCGTGTGCCGTGTGCCCACCTGGGACAGGGTCTCACAGCCAAGGATGGACTGAGTTGACCGGTGGCCTGACACGCGTCCACTCCACACCACCTGGAAGATCACGGGGGCGTGCTGGCTCCTGGACAGGTGGTCAAGGCGTGGGCAGGCAACCCTGACAAATGTCCACAGTACAGTGTGTGTTGGGAGGCCCCGCAGGTGTGGGGACAGAGTGGATGTCACAGCGGCGTTGAACGTCACGCAGGAGTGCGACCGGGTCTGGGGCTGGACGCCCCTGGGATTGAGCCCCTGAGAACGGGGTGGAGCCACGAAAACCCAGTGATGTTTGGACCAAATGAAACCAAAGCCCCCTGCCTCTGCCTCCTGGATACAGACCTGCGGTGACCAGGTCTCGTTCACCTGTCACACCTGTCATTTCCTCTTTGCCTCTTACTTCAGGTCTCATCGCACTGCTGGGTGTTCCTCGCTCCTGTTCAGGGAAAAAGGACGAATCAACGCCATTTTGCTTTTTATCTCCCGAGGCAATTGGCTTATCACACTGACGACAGTCAGGATGGTTTTACAGGGAAAAACGGGCTCTTTTTGGTCCAATACAAACCGTCTTGCTGGGAAGTCGGCAGTGGGCTGTGCAGGGCCCAGAGGCATCGGGCTGTGACGGTGGCCCAGCACGGGACTGCGCTGTGGGGCTCCCTCCCTCCCCGCCTCTGACTCCTCACCAACCCACCTTCCTTTCCTTGTGCTCCTGCCTTTCCCCTGCACCTGAGTCCTTGGGGACCACAGGCTCTCCCTCGGCGGGTGGCCGGCCCTGCCTCTCAGCCACCACGCGTCCAGGGAGGTGCTCCCTCTCTTTGCTGGGCCTCTGCTCATCGCTCACCGGCGCCCTGGGGGACCCTCGCCTGAGCTGGCTGGGGCGCCTGTGTTTCCACGGTCTGGTAGAGCCGCTGTCCTGGGTGAAGTCGCAGCAGAGCACGCCGGCCACTCTCCTGCCACTGGCGACATGATTCGGGGATGCCAGACCTTATCTGCGTGCATCCAGGCGCTTTACTCCTGGAGAATTTTTAAAGTCAAATACGACTGTGCACCAAGGAGCGCGTGGAAGCAGCTTTGTGCTCGGCGTCAGAGAGACGGCGCCAGGCGTCCTTGTTAGCAGCTGGCATTTATGAGTGAGCCCTTGTGGGCGGCCAGGGGGCATCCTGACCTTTGGTGGAGGCCGGGGCGGTGCCCCCGTCTGGTCTGCTGGCTGCTCAGCTCTAAGTGGTCATCATTGCGACGACCAGGAGAGGCCGCCCGGGCCTGCTGAGTTTCAGGCCACACTTAGGTTCAAAGCTGGCAGCTGCCGCCCTGCAGTTTTCTGGGCGGTGTGGAGACCCAGGGGTGAGCGAGGGGCTCCGCGCGGTGTCAGAGGTGCTCACACGTGGGTGGACTGCAGCCCGTGGCAGTGGAGTCGGTCCCAGGCCCGCGCGCCCTCCTCGCGCTGGGCGAACGCCACCGCCTTCCTTGCCTGGGTGCGTTGGATTCCCCAGCTCCGCTCTCCAAGGGCTATCACCGCGTAAGGAGGTGCGCTAGGTCGAGGAGGGTCCCCCACATTCATGCCTGTCGGGAAGCCGTGCTGGTCCTCTTACTTGGAGACAGAATTTTTTCAGATGTGATTCGCTAGCTGTAATTCGCTAAGGCCTCTGCGGACTAGGAGGCTCTAACCCAGTGGCCGGTCTTGAGGGAAAGGCTGTGTGAGACAGACACACAGACACACACAGAGCGAAGAAGCCACGTGAAGAGGAGGCCGAGCTGAGGGATGCTCCACGAGCCTGAGGACTCCAGGGACAGCCAGCGGCCAGCAAGAGCGGAAGAGGCAGGACGGCCCCGGCCCTGGAGCCCTGCCGGTGCCCCGGTTCTGAACGTGCTGCTTTGAGCTGCGGGAGACACACGTCCTCTGTTTCGAGCCCCGGCCCGCGGCCGTGTGTTACAGCAGCACCGAGACGGGAACACGAGACATGCAGTCTCCACCAGCACGCAGGCTGCGAGCGCTCAGACGGGGGACACACGTGCCCTGGTTCTGGGAGAAGCGGCATGTGTTCTGCGTTTTCAAATCCGAGGAGCACGGCCTTGAAGAGACCAGCACGGACACAAGCCACACGCCCGGCACGTGGGGCCGGGAGAGTGGCCGCCTCTCCACGTGCTTCGCCGGGAGCCAGAACTGTCCTGGCCCAACACACCGACCTCGTCTCTCGCGTGGTTGCCCGTCTGCAGGTGACGAGGGCCCCTGCGGTCACGTGGCCCCAGCTCACAGACTTCACATCCGAGCCCGGCCAGTCCCAGGTGGGGACGCTCAGTCCAGCCCCAGCTCTCGGAGCTGCGGGCTCTTTGGGACACGGAGGAGACAGCGGGACCCAACCCACCGAGCCCAGTTTGCCAGTTAGTGCCTGGGAGGCCCGAGGGAGGAGGCCGCCGGGCATCACTCGAGGCTTCCCGGAGTGGAGTGAGCCACCTCTGACCAAGGCTCCTGATGTCTGCGGAGCAGGGGACCCTGATTAAAGTGCCTTCCCCGAAAGCACCAGAGTGGGGACAGGAGGAGAAGTCTGAAGGACGGAGCTGAGTCACCAAGGGCGAACAGGGGCGAGGGGGTGGGGACCAGAAAATGAGAGGGGACCAGGGACACAGCACTGGGGTGGGAAATGGCTCGTTCACTCCCGGCGACCACAGTCCAGGCCCGTCTCACCTGCTGTGCCCCACAGACCCCCGCATGGCACCCTGGCTCCTTCTGCACCCTCCTCCACTCGGAGGGACACCCACGTCAGCCCCAGAGGTCCTCCCTTGTCCCTAGGAGTGACATCGTCGTGCGGAGAGAGCTGGCCACTGAGCGAGGCTCCCAGTTCCAGTCCCCTTCTCGTGATGTGAGTAGAAGGGTCCCGTGCCACTGTTCAGGGGTCACATGATGTCGGGCTTATGAGGAAGGCGTGAGCCAGCTGCAGGCACCGGAGCCGCTTGCACGGCTAAGGACAGCGCAAGTATTTGCCCTTAGGGTTGGGTCAGTGTCCCTCGTGGTGGATGCAGGTCTTACCTGGACTGACCCAGTGCCCTTGGCCCTTCCCTGCAACCTCCCTCGCCCCTCTGTGCTCCCATGCAGGCCTGCTCTCCATCCTGGGAGCATAGCCAGTGGTTTCCCACCTCCAGGCCTTTGCACATGCGCCTCCCAGTGCCTGGAAGGCACTGTCTTTTCCTCCAGACCCTAAGGGACGCGGCCATCACCGCCTCCAGGAAGCCTTCCCAGACCAGGCCAGACGCCTCCCAGACTTTCAGAGCCTCGCGCCTGTTCCCGCGGTGTTGATCCGGCACCTTTTCACAGGCCCTGAGCTCAGCTCTCAGGGTCGGGGACAGTGCTGGCTTTTGATTGATACTCACTGTGTATCTGTCACGTGTCGGGATGGGGCGGCCAGTGAGAGGCTGGCGGAGGGAAACGCAACCGGCGGTTCTTAGCAGCACCAGGCACGCCAGCACTCACGACCACTGGTCGGCCTGGCTTCTGCGCGTCCATCCGGGGAAGAGTTTGCAGAAACCAGAGCAGGGAGGGCTCCTGCACACCGGGACCGTCACCGGGCCAGTCTTGTGCCTGCAGATGGGAGGGACTCGCGTCCTCCAGCCCCGCGGAGCCCCCGGCTCGGCCCTGCACCTCAGGCGGGGAGCACGAAGACCCAGCTTTGTCTTCTTGGGCCCCTGTGGGTTCAAGTCAAGCTCTTAGTATAATTTCAAAGAAGTTTTTTGCTTTCTTTTTCTTTCTTTCTTTCTTTCGTGGGTATGTTTTATACAAAGCATGTTTCAAATCAAAGAGAGAGCATTTCCCCCACTTCTCTCCATGAAAGGCAGGGGGTCTAAGACATTTTAATAGCTTTCATATTCCTCGCTCCAAATATATTATTTCAGCACAATAGTTTCTTTGCGGGAGAATTGCTTAAATGATTCAAAATGGATTTAAAAATATATTTCAAGTTTTAATTTTATGCACAGAACATTAATGAGTGGAGCGCCTGGAGACTGCCTGTCAGTTTAACGAATTCACAATATTCTCCACACAGATGTTCTTCCCTCTAAGTCCTTTTAGAGGGAAGAAACCAGCCACTTTTTTCTTGGGGGTTGTCAGAAAAGTAATTATGTTCGAAACTGTGTTCTGTGCACAGCACCGTGGTGAGGCGCTGGCTGGTCACGTCACGTGGACACCAGACTGGAGCAAGGCAGACGAGCGGCAGCCCGTTTTCATCTGTGTCGTGTTTTGCTGCTCCTCTGAGGGCTGCGGGCTGCGACACGGAGACACGGGGACAGGTCACGGTGCGCATTTGGAAGCTCCCCAAATTTTACACAAAGGGTTGGACAGACTCTGGGGTTGAAGTAGACACAGTTGTCACGAGCGAGTCTCATTTGTTCATTCTGTCTGTTTGAAGATGCTGGCCTCTCCTGCACGCTGCTTTCTCTTTGCTTCTCGATGGGTGTGAGGCCGCTCTGTTGAGCATGTGTGTGTCTGTATATGTCTGTGTGTGTTTCTCTCTGTGTGTATGCGTCTCTCTGTGCACACGCATGTGTGTCTGTGTGCGTGCCAGCGTCAAGGCCACCCGTTCGTGAATGCACACATGCGCAGATGCGTATTCAAAGGCCAGCCCCTCCTCCAGGCCGGTGTGGCCGGGACAGGGTCTGTCCATCAGCTCAGCTCCAAGTGCCCGGCGGTGCCGGCGCATGAGCTCCGGGACGAATGTGCTCTCTGAGACGCTCTCAGTGAAAGGAGCAAGGGTCCAGGCCTGGCGTGGGGGCCGGCACACGCTCCCAGCGCCGTGAACGTGGCCCCGCATTTTACTGCGTTGTCTGGGCTCCGTCCCTGCTGAAGGCTCTTGCCCAGCAGTGTCCTGCGCTGGTCGAGAGAGCCCTACTCAGTTGCTCTGTGAGCTCGAGCCTTCTCTTACCCACGCTGCCACTGCGTCCTCTGGGAGCCAAAGCCATCAGTTCCCGGCCAGGAAAATGGCCACGGAGGGTCCGCTTCCCCGCCCCCAGCCCCTGTGCTCACGCGTCTGAAGGGGTCTGGGCAGGCCGGGCCCGGTCCTGCCTCCCTGTGGCCCCGTGCAGGGCATTCAGTGACCCTCCTCACGCACCAGGCCCAGCACCCACGCGCCTGATGTGCTTGGTTCTCGGAATCCCAGAGCCACGCGAAGGGTAATGTGAGAGCATCTGTTCTTCAAATTATCAAAGTAGTACATTCACAGATACACTGCCTAAAGTTCACGTGAAGGAATAACTACCAGAGACTAGCTGGGAAGACGTGAAGTGCAGTGACAGGGACGGTCCCCCCGGGTATCAGCACTGCGCGAACGGCCTGAGGACAAGTCAGCGTTGGTGGGCGTTGGGGGGTCGGTGGGCACTGTGATGGGTGGGTGGGTGGGAGGAAGGGGGCCTTTGACACGTGGAACCAGCTCACACAGCACAGTAGATGCTACCGGAATAACTGTCTCCAGGAGCTGATGATGGACAGGTGTAATCCAGGACCCAGGACCCCATCCCAACCGCATCCGGGAGCCCAGAGCGAAGAGACTGGTTCTCTTGGACTCCCTGACCCCGGAGCGTTCTTCCTTCCCGGGATTTCAGCAAGGCAGCATGCTCTTGACCCACCCGGAGAAAATAAGCACCCGATGTCAGACAAAGGGTTAATTCTAAGGCCGCACCAGCTTCCCAACAATCCAGATGCCTTTAAAGGAAGAAACAAATATTCCCTGCCCCTGCCCTGCCCTGGTGGGATTGCTTTCACGGTGGGTGAGTTTCCTTCTGGATGTTTTCTCCTTCCCTGTCACACAGCAAACAGGAATCCGTTTCTGTTTGCTCCGAGCTGCAGGGCGGGAAAGCATAGCCCACAGTTTTCCTTCCTCTGGGTTTGCGGCTCCCCAGATCTGTGCCATTACTGACTCCATCTTTCTTCCACAGGGAAAAGGAAATGTGAAACACGACCAGTCTCGAAACAGTGCCGTGGACCCCGTGCAGAAGGCGGCCCCAAAGTTGATGTCACTGAATTCCACTTCCATGTCGTAACCACTTGCGACCAGTCAGCCGGCCAGGCCTCAGTGGAGACTGGGGCCGAGTCAGGGGAGGAAAAGAAAATGAGTTTGGTGTGTCTGTGTTTTGTGACGCCACCGTGCCTCCAAAATCGCCTCGCTCCCCATTCGGAACGGGTCTCCCTTTGGAACTGCTGGTTGGATGGCTTCGGGTGGAAGGAAAATGCAGCGCTGTTTGAAACCCAGCACTGTTTGGAATTCAGGCTTCAGCCTTCCAAGCCCTCAGTTTATCCTCAGAGGACTCAGGGAGGCTGAGCTTGCGTGACCTGCCACCCCGCCCGTCAACACCCCAGGGCGGTTTTCATGACTTGACCTTGTTCATGCTGTATTCTGAGAGGCACAGAAATACTTAGAGAAAGTTGGTTGTCGCCAAAGACAAGTCAGCACCCCTGCCGGTTTACGAATCACGTGATGACGGGTCCGTGTTTGCCAGTGGCCGCTGGAGACGATGGTGTGCTTTTTGGCAAGTCGGAAGAGAGGGGAGAAACTCATCTTGAGTAGTCTGTTTCTGTTCTCTTTTCCTTCCTGACACTGAGATGCTGGTCTTTTTGAGAAGCTGAAGCAGGAAGCAGCACATCTGTGGCCCATTTTGAAGCTGGAAACTGCGTCTCGTCAAAGGGAGCTCAGATATGAATTTGGCATGAGCGCCAGACACGGTGCGGCTGAGGCCGTGCAGCCTGAGACCACCTCCGGGCGGGTGCAGCCTGGAAACAGATGGGGCGTCCGTGGCTCCGCAGGCCCCAGTGGGGAGCGGAATCAGTTTCAAACAGAATCTTTCAAAAAGCAGCGCTGCCCTCGGTCCCAATGCCAGGCTGCCTTCGCCGTCTGCCCCGCTCCAGAGAGCAGGGCTGTTTCCAGAGGGTTCCCACCCAGAGCCTGTGCGCCCCGCCGACATCGCTCTGCTGCTGCTCTTTAGCATCCGTGACCCCAGCTCTCGCCTCGGCCCCCAGAGGCCAGCTCTCACACGCGGAGACGAAGGACGTCTCCATCCCCAGGCATAGGTGGGCAAAGCCCGGGGCGTGTGGGAGCGATGTGCTCCCTGCTTGCCGGCAGAGAGAGTGCAGACTGCGCTCTGGTCTCTGGTCTCCGGAAGGGTCTCTGGCCCACTCCCAGCATTGTCAGAGGCAAGCACTCTAATTAAGTTAATTCAACGAAGGCAAAGAGAGGGAAAAACAAGACGACCCCAGCGTCTCACTGCTCCCCCCCATCACCCCAGAGGCCAAGTTCAAAGCCACTGATAAAACGATGACTCAGCACCCACTGGACAGATCAAGTGGTGAGCAGGGAGGAGGCGGGAGGACTGCGAACTGCTGACCGAATGCCCACTCTCTCTCTCTGCTCCACAAGCCCGGGGGCTTTGAGTCTGGGCTGCAGGCCGAGGAGGAGGAAGCTTTTGCAAAGCCTTCAGAAATGTCCAGAAACTTCCCTTCGCCGGAATTGTTAGCATTCTCATTAAATGTGTTGTCTTTTAGCGTTTGGGTTTCAAACACAGCTCTGAGACCCAGCTCCTACCCATGAATCCAGGCCCCTGCCCCTCCTGGCTTTGTGAGATGTAACTGAACGAGTCGCAGCATCTGTCTTTCTTCTTGCTTCTGAACATCAGCCTAGTGCGGCAGGTTCTGGGGTTTTCAAGCTCAACTGGGAGCCAACACTTCCAGGTCCTCTGTTCCCTGGGGCGGCAGGAAGGGAGCACGGTCACGGTCTTCAGCTTTGTGGGCTGCATGGCCTCTCACAATTCACTGAGGCTTGACACTCCCACACTCAGGTGCTGACAACACGAAAATAAATGAGCCAGGCTGTGTTTCAATCACGCTTTATTTGCGAAACTAAAATTTGAAATTCATCTAATTTCCACCCATCACAAAAGAATCTTTTGACTTTTTGCTGTACTTTAAAAAAATGCCAGACTTGTTGAGCTCAACATGTGTATAAAAGCAGGTGGCTGGGGCTGTGGTCCCAGCGTCAGTCTGCACTGTCTCGGGCAGCAGTACCAGGCCCAGGGCCAGGCCCAGGGCTGCATCTGCTGTTGGTTTTGGAAGCATCTCATATAATTGCCACAGAGAAATAATAGTGATGGTCATAGGGTATTTATGGGACAGGTACTGTCCCAGGCCCTTTGTAGCTTATCTCCCTCAATTACCGTTATCTATATGGAGAATTATACATTCTGTGTATATATATATGTGTATATACATATATATATACATATATACACACACGTGTGTATCTGCCTGGACTGCCATTATGTACATATGGTTATGCCGTTATGCATATATATATCTGTTTATATCTATTTATTATTATTATGCCCATTTAATAGCCGAAACTGCCAGCTCGGAATGCCCCCTCTTCCAAGGGAGATTCAGGACCCAGGAGACTCAGGCTGTCTGATGGCTCCAGTCGAGTCCATCTTGCAGAGCAGGTGGGCATGGCTTGTGACCATAACTGGGGTGTGAAATCTGAATTCCGGCACAGATTCTCCATGACATTTAAAAAAGTAGAAATAATGATTTTTTTCTCTGGGATCGGAAGGCGGGACACTCTGCTTTTCAGGCACCTGTGCTGTGCAGGCAGCTCCAGGGAGGCATGTGGATGAGGGCGTCTCCCCAGCCCCAGCGCGTGAGTTTCTCCGAGTGACTGACCCGTCCGCGGGCGTGGGCGCAAGAAGCGAACTGTCCCTCCTCTGAGCACGAGCCTTGGCACGACGTGTCTCACGCCTGCTGCATGATGGCCAGGCCACAAGGGCTGCGAACACTGACGTGGAAGATTGTTCAATAAAAGCTGCATGCCCCTGCCCTGAGCCCGTGTCCCAGCCTCCTGCTTGTGAGGAAGGCACTTACGCATTAAAGAGAGAGTACAAATTCAGGAGGATGGCAGGAAAGTTTTCTTCCTCTTTGTGGGGAAAACACGTGTGTAGTGGTTTGCAAACCTGAGTTTTAGTGGTTTGTCAGAGGGAGCAGTACATGCAGGCCTGCAGGTGCAGCTCTCTGCAATTCCCAGTCTCAGGGTTTGTGACAGTGTCCATCGCAGGTCCCCGGTGGTGCCCCTGTCAACCCACAAGCTCACTCCAGGCAGGGACGAGGTTGACAGGAGGGGCGTGGCGAGAAGGGGCAGAGTGCGGAAGCCGGACGGGCTGACAGTTTTCATTCTTTGCCTGTTGGGGTTGCTGCCCCTTGAGGGAACCTACTCCTGTGGGACCTGTCCACCTGCACAGCCCAGGACCTGGGTGGGCAGGTCAATGCAGGGCCATTGCTTTTCTCCAGGCCCCGAGCTCTGCTAGGCACAGGCTCCTTCAGAAGCCACTCGGGTGTCCGAGAAAGGGTGGCGACTTCGCTTCGGGACAGCCCCAAGTTTGAGCGGGTTTTAACTCCTGTGACCCTGTGTATGGTTCTGCCCATTACTTGTCTTCTGTTTTGAGTTCATTTCGAATAAATTCAAAACTGGGTGCATTCTTTCATGGGTCACAAAGAGTTGAGGGAAAGGAAACAAGAACTGAAACACGTTAGGTCTGGGCTTGCAAGAAGGATTCTGTTCCAGGTTCTCTGCTTTTCCTCTACGACTCATCACATAGTCCAACTCAGTGGCTCAAAGCAGCGACAGTGTCTTAGAATTCTGGAGGTCAACGCCAAGGTGTCAGCACATGCCCCTCCTTCTGGGGACCTCAGGGAGGACCCATTTGCTTTTCCTGTACCTGGCGGCTGTGGCCCCGTCTTCTTTAAGGCCAGTGACTTAAAAAAAATCTCCCAATCTTTCTTTCTTGACCCTCCTGTCCCTCCCCACCCTGATAAGGCTTCCAAGAGTCCCGAAGACAGGGAATCCAGGGTCACCTCCCCAAGTCAGGACCCTTCAATCAATATCACATCGTGAAGTCCCATTTGCCACGTAAAGTGGCAGTTCCTCCGATTAGGATGTGGGCTTTAGGATGTGGGCACGCCACGATTCTGCCTACCACAAGAGCGTTCTGAATCAAATTCCCTGTTCCGAAGGACAACAGATGGTCATAGGAGAAAGTTCTCAGGAAACCAGATATGTGGTTAAGGTTTTGCTCATTAATTCACATGCAGAAACACTGGATGAGGTTAAGCAAAAGAGAATTTGGTAACCCTGAGATCCAAAGACGGGGAAGTGGAGTCGGACCCCAAGGAGGAACCAGGAAGACGAGCATGTGACGGGGTCGCTGTGCCTTTGCAGGCCGCCTCCGCTGACCATGTGTCCCGGTCAGCCTGGCTGCTAACACCGAGGTGGTTGAAATGAGATGCTTATTTCTTCACAGCTGGGAGGCCAGAAAATGAGCTCAAGGTGTGGACAGGTAGGTTTTCCTGAGGCCTCTCCCCTGCCTGCAGGTGGCCTCATCCACCCCAGTTCCTCACGGCCATCAGGATGCAGCTGAATGGAGGCCGGCGGTAGAGAGGGGCCTGGGCTGCCAGTTCCCAACCTTGTCACATGCTGTCTTCTCCCACGTCCAGGACACCGAGCTGACGTCATCAGTGTGGCTGCTGAGTTTGCAACGGAAGCTGTTTTGAATCATAACGTGGACCCAACCAATCTTGGAAGAAGTGTGTGTCCACATTTCTGCTCATGCCACACTCATCCCTTCATGGTGGGGACACACCTCAGCCCCGTCTCCGCTCCTAGGAGGCGTGTTACGTCCACGGGGAAGGAGCGGTCAGCAAAAGGGGGTCGCTGGCCAAAGCTGAGGCACCAAGTAACCCCTCGTGTTCCTGAGCTGCGCGAGCTCACGGCCGCCCCTGCCGAGGGCACATGGCCTTGGCGTCCTAGTCCCTGACGTGCGGCCAGCCCAGGGGCCTCTGTCCGAGCCTCCTGCCACTGCCATCCCTTTCTGAGCAGCAGGACTGCACGGCCTTTCGGGCTAGTCTCAGAGAGCCCGTTTCTCTTTTGCAGCCAGAGAGGAGGCGGAGGGTTTGATGCTCGGAAACAGTCCCTGGGGTTTGGCCTGTGCTCCGAGGCTCCCAGCGCGTCTGCTTTTCACTCCAAATCAAACACAGGAGGAAGAAAGGACGGGTCGTGGTGCCAAAACGTATTAGAGAAAGGCAAAGAAAAAGCTGCCCTAGTTTTCTCCTAAAATCTCTCAAGTGGCTCTTCTCTCAGGCTGACCTGCGTGGTGTCCCCTGGTCCGGGCCGTCCTCACTGCTCTGACTGCCTTTCCCCTCCTTTCCTGTGTTTGCATCACACCTGCTTCCTGCTGGTTCCCAAACAGCCGGGGCTCCCGCCCCAGGGCCTTTGCACTGCCGCTGCTGCTCCTCTTTCCCAGAATCCCGCAGAACTCAGGCCTGCCGCCCTTCCTTTAGATTTGTGCTCAGCATCCCTTTCCAGTGAAGCCTGGGTCCTTCTAAAATGTCGCCGTCCACCGTCACCCCCTCCCTCTTCCCTGATCGGTTCAGGGTGTAACAGCCTCTGACTGCAGAGTCCTTTCCCAAATCCAGCGCCCCTCCCGTCCCGGTGGCGCCAGGAAAGGGTCTCTGCCGCCCTTTGTGCGCCGAGGAGGGTGGGATGGGGGTTTGTCTGCAGAGACCGGGTCTGACTCCGTGGGTCACAGTCACCTTCTTGAAACACTTATTTGCTGAACGAATGTTTGCCGAGGGTGCACTGTGTGCTCGGCCCTCTGGGAGGGCGACAGCGGTGTCCCCGGCAGACCCGCTGCCAAGCAGGCTGTACGTCAGGGTTCCCCAGAGAAAAGAACTCCTAGGCGTACAGGAAGCGAATGAATAAGGTTACTTGTTCATTTATCCTGGGATCTGCTGCGACAGGAAAGGGTGCAGAGGCTCCCAGGAAACACTCGTTGGAAATGACCGCTGGGCACCAGCATGACCACACGGGGACCCGCCGTGGCCCAAAGCTGTCCAGCTCCCGCTGGCGTGGGGATGGCTCCCTGGGGACTTGGGAAAGGACGGGGTGGGGACAAACGCCCTGAGCTGATCCCTGCCGATGCCTATATCCCTAGATCGGCTGCTCTAAGGCTTTCCGGGAAGACGCCGCTGGAAACACATGTCCTGTCCTCTTCGCCCTCCTCTGCTCTGATGGGCAGCCTAGGGCAGACACGGCCATGACCCCTGGAAGTGCACCCAGCTCCGCCCCCTGTTCTCCAGAAGGTTCCCTGGACAGCTGGTGAAGATCCCTGCAGGCAGGAGGGCCGAAGGGAAGCGAGTCAGCTCCCCCGCGGAAGCTGTCCTTTTCTTTCTGCGAGGACTTCAGTCGGAGCACCTCTGCTGAGGCTGTGGCCGGTCAGCGTCAGAGATGTCTGCACTACGTCGGCGACAGTGAGGACACTGACCGTGACAGCAGCATCTGGCTGTCCAGCGGTGGCCTCACGGGTGCCCAGTGCTCGAGGCCGGACATGTCACTCGTGACGGCGCTGTGACAGGAGCGCAGTCAGACGAGTCCAGAGACAGGACACGGGGGCACGGAGGTATCTGTTGACTCTCCGAAGCCAGACTCCGGCTCCGGACACTTGGTTTCTCCTGATCCACCAGCCTGTTCCATCGTCCTGCCCAAAATACCTTCCCAGGAAAAGGCCATTTCTTACAAGAGCGTCCCCAACAGAGCGCGGTCCCTCTCGGCACAGAAGGGCCGTGCACCCTTAGCACCGTCTAGGCCAGTGTGGACGCACACCCCTCTGGCTGACAAGGCCCGGGCACTTATAATCCCCTCTCCCCTCCCTCCCGTCCTTCTTCCTTCTCCTTCTCTCCATCTCTTCCTTCTCTCGCCTCTTCCTCTCTTCCTTCGCTGTCTCTTTGTCTTCCTTCCGCAGACATTTGTCCAGCATCCCCGGCCCCCGCACTCTGGGTTCATTCCCAGGTGAACTAGACATGGCCCATATTTGTGGGGGTCAGGCTGGTGGGGAGCCAGGCTCATCGCCCCTTGAGGACCTGCAGCGAGCTCCAGACGAGGCGTGTGAGGCCCAGCAGCACAGAGCACCACCTGCCTGCCTCTCGCTCTTCACCGAGTGTTCCCAGTGACACGGGTGTGCCCGTCTCTCTCGAGCATCTGATCTGTTCCAGTAACATCCCTCTCATCTGAATGCCAGTTGATGACAATTCATCAGTTAAGCGATTCAGATGGAACACGCCGCAGCCAACGTGCTGGCCGCAGGTGGAGGCGTCCTCTGCCACCTTCTGGGGTGAGAACGTGTCCTGCCTGTCCCTCTACGGTGTGCCCCAGCGCCAGCCAGCTGGGCGCCGTGCCCCGGAGAGTGTGGCGGCCGCGCCAAGCTCAGGAACAGCCCTGTGGGGTGGGGACACTCTTCCCGCCCGGGCAGCAGCAGGGGCTGCGTCTGTGAGTGTCTCTAACACCATTGGGGGTGTCTGAACCCCGCTCCTGTACCTGTTCATCGGCACAGCATTGCCCGAACGCGCTGAGCCTCATTCTTTTAGCTGCTCCGAGAGCAGAGATCACACCGCGGCCTCCGGTGGGCTTTTCCCTGCAAGTCACACCTGTTTTGTTTGCGACCTAACACGCCCTTGCATTCTCCTGGGGTTCGTGGTCGGGCAGGTGTAACCCACCCCTCTCAGCGGGAGACCCCGGCCCACACCCGGCGCGGGGGCCAGGCCCACGGCGCCAGGGGCTTCTGGATGCCTGTGGCCGAGTTCTGGCCAAAGAGAGCTTGCAGCTCGGACTCTCGCCAGGCTGTCAGGGAAGAAACGTCTCTTTTATTGGCTGACCCGGCACTCGAACGTTTCTTTCCACTCCAAGCATCCTGGAATTCACAATTTGGATCTTTTGATGTATCAGTTTAGGTGGCTTAAAAAAGCCTCCCTTGCATTTCAAGTTTTCAGTAATGTCTAAGTAGCTATTTTTCTAGTATCTGTGCCAACCCTTCTCGACTGTCGTTCCAGGATTTCACACCGTGTCGGCAATGGTGCCCGGTTCTTTGGGACTGCATTTGCCAGCAGGTGCAGTCTGAGCACCTGTTCTTCATGTCCCACCTGTGCCGTGGACATCGGTTGCTGGACCTGAGCGGTCACAGCATCAACAGCGCCCCGCAGGCCCCTGCTGGTGGCCGCTGCCCCACCCGCGGGCCCCACATTTCCTTGGCCACGGAGCGCCCCCCGTCTGGGCTCCCCGCTCAGCAGATGCAGAGACCCCACCAGCAGCTTCATCTGTGCTCACGCCGAGTCACTCAGCAAGTTTGTCCGGGATAGTTGTCCTTCAAGTCAGCTGAGTCTGCAAGGGTCACTCTGTCTTTTCTTTGGACCCACCAGTGATTTGATTTTGATATTATTCGTCAAATATTTCTTTAATAACTAGCTTTCTCCTTTGGCCACATAGCAAGTTATACACCTACAGGCTTTAGAACTCAGACCTGGGACCAAGTTTTAAGTCTTCGGCACGAGTCCAAGGGAGCGGGCCCAGCAATGGGATGCGGGCCTCATTGGGTGACGGCGGCTGGGTATTGGTCAGGCCAGGCCGGCGCATAGGGCGCCCAGAATAATAAAACCCTGCCCACTCAGTCTTCCACCCCTACCCCGTGTCACATGCTTGAGGCCCCCCTCCATTTCATTAGCTTCTCTCTTAAACTCAGTTTTTCAAAACTGTGTTTGTTTTCCTGGAAAAATGTTATACCCACTTGACAAAACCTGCCTCTCTCCAGCTCCTGAACCCCATTAACATTATGATTTGAATTATATTAAATTAACTTACTAATTAAGGGAAGGGCTGGTATATTGAAAAAAAAAGCATTGAGTCTCCCCACCTCAAAGTGAGATTTGCCTCTCTGTGTGCTCAGGTATTCTAGAATGTTCTTTGCAAAATCTTGTGTTTTCTTCTAGGAGATTTTGCAGAGTTATTCCTTAGTTTACTTTTACTTACTAGAGTTAAACAATAGTAATTCTGAAAAGGCTCTATTTATGTTTCTTTGTTAACATTTCCATATGCATGTTTATTTTTTCCTTCAAAGAACACATTCTTGGATCTGCTTATAAAGTCTAAGTTTTGTTCTGTTTTCTAATTTCTTAACTTTTATTTTATCTTTATTAATTCCTCCTTCTGCTCTCCTGGAGTTGATTTTGTTCTTTTTTTAGTTCCCTGCTTTGACGGCTTTCTTCATTTCGTGTAGTTATTTCTTGGTCAGAGAGGAAAACATTTCAATCTCTCATTTTTTCCTCTCTGAGTGCAAACTGGGCCACGGCCTGTACACGTTTATGTGGATTATTGTGCTTTTATCATATTTTAAAAATAACTCATAATTTCAGTTTTGATTTCTTCTTTGACTACAGGTTTTCACAAAAGTGATTTTCAATTTCTGGCCTATCACAGCTTTGTGTTGTGTCTTTACTTTTCCTGTAGGAGAACATTAGCAATGCCGTTAATGCCTTTTCAAATTCTCTAGTTTCCTTCTGGCCGAAGGCATGTGACGGACTTTCATCTACGTCCATGAACATTTGGGGAGAAAAGTGTGCTTCCTTCAAGGGGTAAAGTGACGAATATCTAATTGTCGTGCATTCAAGAACTATTTGTTGACTGCTTACCGGCGGGTGAGCATTTAGCTGGGAGACATGAAGAATGAAAAAAACAGACACTGTCTGAGACCACAGGCCTCGCATTTTGTGCAGCCAGAATTATGAATACTGATCGGAGGCCCCGGGGAGGGTTTCGTTAGGATAGTTCGCCTGTTTGCTTCATGTATGTAACACTATGTCATTTGATGCAAAAGATTCACGGCTGTTGTGTTATCCGTGTGAATGAGACTTATCTGTGTCCAGGACAAGCCTCCTTGGGCCTTGGATTCTGTTGCTTAACGTTTCCAACATCCTTTCCTGCTCGCCTCTCTGAGTTTCTCTGTGTCCCCCGCAAATGCACACACACCGCAAATGTGATTGCATCTTTAAACAGACTTCGTGCATCTCTTTGTGGTTGATTTTAGGTGCCACACTTTCCTATGCATGCTCCACGGCTGGGGCCCCAACATTCAGGAAAAAAAAAATCTTTAACATTTTTAATTCAAATTTGTATTTGTTTCTATTTAGGTACTTTGTGTTTTGTATTATAAAGGAATTTCAGCATTTGTTTTTGAACATATTATGGTATAAGACATGTCATGTAACAAGTAATTATAAAACACAAGGACAGATATGAGGGACAGGAAACTTTACATACCAGTAATTAGTTTACGGTACTGACGCATTGTAGAAGGCCAGGAGCTGTCCATCCCCGTGGATAGCAGAAGCATCACCTTCAATGTCTACTTTCAGGGTGTCTTCAGAAGAGTCACTGTCCTCATCCCGGTCCGTTTCATCGTCCTCGGGTCCATCCCTGGCATGGCTGATGACGCATTTTCAAAGGATTTCACAGCCACTTCCTTCTTGACACCGTGCCTCGGTCTTAGGATCCAGTCACCAACCTGGACGGCGGATGCTTTCTGATTCTGCCGGCAGGTGTGAAATCGTGACCAGCCGTCTGCAGCCACAACGTCCAGTCTGTCTGCACTAGGCCCGAACGGGCTTGTTGACCGGCACGTGGAGGCGTGTGGCTGGCTGTGAGCCCCCAGGTGTCCCAGCAAGCTGGGCATTGAAGGGAACAAAGACAAGAAGAGCTGGTTATTTAAGAAATCCTCTGGCCGTTGTGACCAGACTTTGCCAAACCAGATTTTCATGCCTTCCTCATTCATCTGTCCTTTTTCCAGGGTATCATTTTGCATATGAATATCTTTATTGTCACTGATTTCTAGAGTTACACTTTTAACTTAAGAGCATAGATAAAATAACTACAGACATGTATATAGATAACAGAATTAGTACTACTCATGGGTAACGCACATTCTTATTTCTCCCTCCCAAAGTTGGGCCAAAAAAAGTGGGCACTATACACAGCAAAGGAGGGCACCTGCCCAACACTCGGGGATACTAAAATAGTCAGCATTCCCCAGGTAGGCTAAGACTGCCCGAACCCCAGACCCTGGGGCAGGCTTACAGTCTTGCCCCCCTTAGCCACACCCCTTGCATCTCTCCCCAAACCCCAGACCTACTGAGGACAGGCCTGCAGCTTTCCTGCCGGCAGGGAGCTTGGGCCACCTGCACGTCTAATAAACTTGTTGTGTGCTGTCACCAGGTGTCTCCTTGAATTCCTCCTGGTCAGACTCCACACTCCAGGGCGCAGTGCGGTGCCCTGAGCTCGCCGCAAACCTGCCAGCCATCCCCGCGTCACCCACCGTCCCTGCATCACCCACCTTCCCAGCCGCGAGGGAGATTTCTGCATCTCCACAGCCTCCCAGCATCTGGCCACGTCACCTTGCTTTTAGTCCATGGGGACCCCGCGCAGACTTCCGACTGCCCAAAGGAAAACACATTTTTGTTGTTTTAAGCCACAGCCTTCCTGGTGATTCAGCACGTGGTGATGGGAAGCGGACACAGAAGTTGCGCACACAGAAGTGGGTGTTTACATGCAGGGTAGTAAAGGGAATAAAAGTAAAATCGCAGCCCCCGCGGCCCCATCACACTGCACTAGCTCAGGAGCCCCTGTCCCGGGCTCGCAGCCGCACCTGCGCTCGGCTCCGGCTCCGGAGGTGGGCCATGCAGAGGCGGGTGCGGTGGCTCCTGCGGCTCCTGCTGCAAACTCTTTCGGGGCGCCTGCTTCCACAGCCCCCGTTTTAAATTTCCCATTCTGATTCAGGGTTGGTTTTGGAAGGCTCTCTATTTGGAAAGGGAACACTGGTTGATGGGGAGAGAAAAGTTCCTTAAAAGAAACCTCACTCTTTGTTTTGGAGAGCTCAGGCCCCAGAGAGAGCTTGTGGTCACTGACAGAGCATGTGGTCCCCGGATTTCCCATGAACTTCTCAGGCAGGGGCGCGGGAGGGCAGTAGCCTGCATTATTTATTTATCCATCAGCTGGCTTTCCGCCTCCCCTGAGGGACGAGCTCCAGCCCCGCCCGGGATCCGGTCACAGCCACGCTGGGGCAGGACTGGGGGAGGACTGAGTTGAGGCAGCCGCAGGCTCGAAGACCAGAGAGGCTTGGGGACCCGGATGGGCAGCGGGCAGGGGATGAGTCAGTGCCAGCTGTGGGGCTGCCTTGTGGTTTCCATCAGAGAGCACACCCGCGGGAGGCTGGCTAAGAAGGGATGGGTCGTGGGTAGGGAGGGTGGGGTGGGCCAGGGCTCTTGGGAGTGTATGGAGGAAACACAACTCCAGTTTCTTTTGAAGTCCTTCCCAGCAAAAGCACAGCATCTTATGAATCTTTCATTGTCTCTCCTCCCCTCCTCTCCCCTCCCCACTTCCTCTCTTCTCCCTGCTGCCCGGGCCTCCTCCCTCTCTCCTCTCCGCCTCTGCCCTCCTGATGGTTTCTTCTCCCTCTCCCCTCTCTCCCTCCCCATTCCTACACCCTCTGTCTTCTCTCTTTGACCCCAGGTTTTGCCCCAGGGTGAAATGACAACAAACTAAAAACCAGGAGCAAGCATTCCACCACCTCTGCCTTTTACTTAAAATGATAACAATTTGTCCATTTTCACCATCAAGCAACGCTTAATTGAAAACATTTAAACATATCAAGTGGAGTATAAAAAAGAAAATATGTTACTTGGCAACTGCTCTGATTTGAGAACATTGTTATGAAAATTGTGGTACATTATTTGTAGTTCTGTCCTTTGCACACACATGAACGCGGTGGGCTCTGTTTGGGGCTTTGGACTGAGGCCGAAATTTGGGGTAATCCAGGAAAGCCTCACGAAAATAACTCTTCTCTTCCCTCCAAATTCAAAGGTCATCTTGTATCTCAAGAGCATGCTTTCACTTTGTTTTATGCTTAGAAATCAGCGGCCAATTGGGTTTGCAGAATTGGTGACTGGGCTCTTGTCATGAGTCTTATCCCCAACTTTGTGTTAGCTGCGCTCTCTGCTGCAGGTGGAAGAAACTCAAACAGGTTCACGGAAATGGGACCGTGTTGCCGCCAAAGGTAAACAGTTTGAGAAGATGACATGCCCGGCATGGCTCACCTCGTCTCCAGGCATCTCCTTCTCATCTCTCTGCTTGGTCCCTCTGTGCTGGTTCCCTTCTCCCTGCTCCCCTTGCCCCCAGCCTCACAGGAAAGACATCCCCCTGCTCCAGCATCTGGGCTCCAGCAGCCAGGTTGGGGGCACATATCCCAGGGCTCACGCTCATTGGACAGGGCTGGGTCACGTGGCTATTCCTGAGCCAATCCCTGGGCCGAAAGGAGTCAGCCAGGCTGATGGGAGGGGCCTGTGTCCCAGGATCCATCCTGGAGCTGGTGCGGGGAGTTGACCCCACAGATTCCAAGCCAGGGGGACCCCCAGAATGCTTGCCAGAGGAAGGGTGGAAGTTCTTGGGAAAAGTCAAATTTGTTTCTTCACTGAAGCTTTCGCTTTTGCCCTGTGATTGTTTCCTCCCGTTTTACAAATGAGCAACCAAAGGCATAAAGACCATCAATTATAAATGAGCCGCTCAAATGAGGCGAGTGATGGCAATGAGTGAAATCTAATTAAGCAGTTTGAGATCTAAGTGATACTGTTATTAAAGTGCCGCATTAACAGGGCGTTTGATCAGCTCCCTCATCTGTCATGTGAGCTAGTTGGAGGCCGGCTCCGTCTGATTGACACGGGGATCGATTCAGGTGTCCGAGATAAAGTGCAGCCCCGTGTGAGGCAGGCGCTTCACTCCTGATGAGATTCGTCCTTGTGAACCGCGTTGCTGCGCCCGGAACAGCCGTCGGCCCCTCGGGGCGGGGGCGCTGGTGGAAGGCTCCCAGGGCTCCCAGAGCTGAGCCCGGCACCCACTTACTCAGAAAGCCAGAGGTCTTTCTCCGCACGGCCGTGTGCCAGGCACAGGCGCCTGCTGGCTCACGGGAAGAGTTCTGGAGTTGAGTCTGGGTCCTTTCTGTCTTTTAGGGCAAAAGGAGGAGGATTCGTGCCATTTATTTCTGTGGGACAAAGGCCTCGAGGGGATTCCTATGGAGCATCAGGAGCATCTGGGCCGGGGGTCTCCAGCAGGTGGGATTGAAGTGACCTGCCTGAAAGGTCCTGTCCTGTGGGGCGGTCCCCTTGGGGTGACTGGTTTGTCCACTCTTGTGCCTTTGGATTGGGGAGGATTTGGCTCCTTAAATTCCGTCCAGGGGGAGGGGAGCTTCCTCTCTGATATGGGAGGTGACTGTGACCTCTCAGGCAGGAGGCGACGGACTTGGTCAGTCGACCCCAGGGCCTGGGCTGTGGCTGTGCTGTCTGAGGAGGAGGCGAGAACGGCTCGCAGGGTGGGACTTAGCCCCCACACCTAGGTCCAGGTTCGACATCACCTCCAAAGCCTGCTCTGGCCATCACGGAGCCCTTGGGACCCTTTCAGAGAGGTGACGTGAGCAGTGGCTCCCTCTGCCCTCAGGACAGACCCGGGAGGAGGCGGGGGAGCTCCCGGGAGCGCTCAGAAACGTCTGCACCTCTCTCCTGCTCCTTCTTGTCCTTGTTGCACCCCGGCTTCTTCCACGCCTCTTGCCCAGAGGGCCTCCTTTCCCAGCAGCAGCAGCACACCTTCCCTCTGGTCCGTTCCCCTGTTTTCACTTCTGAATCAAGAGCAAGGACAGAGGCATTTCTTTGTAACTTATGCAGTTCGGCAGTTCTTGGCTCACCCACCCAGTCTTTCCTCCCAGTCTGTTCTTTTGGGACCGACCAGTCTAGCAGGGAGAAGATCCCTGGAAGCTGCTGAATGGCCGCCACAGGTAACATTGTGGGGAGGACCTGGGCTCTCCATCCTGCACGGGATTTGGAGGCTGTGTGACTTTAGGTCAGTGTCTTGCCCCCTCTGACCCTCCATCTCTCTGTCTGCATGACGGAAACACAGCACATCTCCTAGAGTGTTGCTGGGGCCACTCAGGTCCATGCAGGAGAGCGCACAGCTAACCCTGGCTTTCCTCTCTGGGGGAAGTGATTTCTCAGGTGTGCCCTCCTCTGGATTAATCTGTAAGAGCCCTGCGTGCACTGGGAGCAAGGACTATTTGACTGTCCATTCTCCTTTTTTTTTTTTAAGGAAAGGTGCAGGCAGGGGTGAAGGCAAGCAGAGGAAGGCAGGTAGGAAGAGAGAGGAGGGGGAAGAAGCGTTTTATTTATTTTCTTTAGTTGTTCATCTTGGTTGTTCCTCTGGCCCCAGCGTGCAAACCCAGGTCCTTGGGCTGCAGATGGACTGCGCCCCACCGCTATCCCACCAGGGGGCCCCTCTGTCTCTTCTGCAGCCGGGAGGAGAGTGTCCACGCTCACTGCCGTGAGGTGCCGTGACCCCCTCCTTCGCCGGTGAAGACACCCACCTCCCATCTGATCAAATCCACACCAGATCAGGGGCATGTTGGTTCCCTCGGTGACGTTTCCGGACTGTATTTATCACAGGGGATCTTGAAACACCTGGCTCTTTCAGGACAGCCAGTCAGAGACAAAAGAGCAGAGACCGCTACGGAGCTGCTCCGCCAACGTGGTCCCTGTGGGCTGGTCACAAATGGAGACTCCCTGGCACCTGCAGGTGACAACACGCCTGGGCATCCGTGGGCCCATCAGGCTGCTGATGCCTGTCCCCGCTCCCTCAGCAGTAAGCTGGCCTCCCTGATGGTTGGGTCCCACAGCCTATCCAGGGCCAGGTCTCTGGTCGTGGGGGTAGGACGCAGGCAGCGTTGTGAGTGGACTTCCCAGTGGGTCAGCCTGTGCTCCGATGCAAACCTTGTCCCATCCTGGCGGGTCTCGGTGTCTTCCAATGTAGTCTGTGGACTTGGGTCCCCTCTCTTCCAAAGTGACCTCATCTTAATGAATTGCACCTGCAAAGACCCTGTTTCCAAACCCAGCTCCCTCTGAGCTTCGGAGTGAACGTGAATTTTGAGGGGTGCCACTCACCCAAGTCCAGTGGGGCATCTTAGAAGAGGGGGCTCATTCTGTCTGCTTTTCTCTTCACCTGCTGCTGAGAGTAAAGTAGGAAAGCTAATTGAGATCTTGAGTGGATTTGAAATGTCCCTGTTCCCACACAGGACTCAGCTAAGTTTGAATTTTGGCTGCAAGATTGTATTTAACGATTGTGGACAAGGCAGGGAGATCTGGAGGGCAAAGCCTCATGAAATATTCACATTTAGTAATAATCTGGTTTGCAGAGCCGTCTGCGCCCTGCGGAGGCCGAAGCCGCTCTCTCCCAAGCTGTGGATGCAGGAGCACGGTTAATTACCTCTTGCCAAATAGAATTACCTACAAGAAGCCACTCTCTGCGCAGCGCCCGGAGCGTCCTGTGAGTGCCTCTCCAGGGTCCCCAGCCTGCCACGTCTCCTCTATCATCTTGACTGCAGAATCTGAGCCCAGCAGGTAGGGGCGGGACCTGCCGGGGTGTCTTCACCTCACCAAGCCTCAGTCACGTTTTCCTTCTGTGGGAACTCCGGGAGTCAGTTCTACGCGGTGAATGCTGCCACGTGCCTGACACTGCAGTTTGGAGACAAGCTACACAGATGTGGTCTCTGGCCTTGCAAAGGTCACTTTTAAATGAGGCACTTGGACGAGAAAGTAATTGAGTTCCTACAAAGTGTGCTGTGATGTCAGGTGGTGCTAAAGAAAGGCACGTGTGTGGAGTCTGGTGGTCATGGAGGTGGTTTACCTGAGTAATCAGGGAAGACTGCTCGGAGGTGGTGGCATTTGAGCAGAGACAGAAGGACAGAAGTGAGAGAGAGAGAGAGAGAGAGAGAGAGTCTTGGGACTATTTGGGGGAAGAGAAATCCAGCAAAGGGTCCTCTGAGAAGGGTCCTTGCTGGGGAGCAGAGTGGGTGACACGGAAGGGAGTGAGCAAAGAGAGCGACTGGGCTGAGGGCAGACCCCAGGGCTGGCAGGCTTGGGAGAGGAAGGCGTCTGTTTCTTGTTCTGTGGGGGATGAGAAAGCTCTGAAGGTTTTGGTCTCACAACAGGCTCAGGGTCCATTTTAAAGGCATCGACGCTGCCGGGAGAAAGGTCAGTGGGGTGGGGGTGGAGGAAGAAGGGAGACCAGGCCGGTGGCAGTGGGCTATCCCAGGGTGGTGGCAGCGGAGGTGGGGTGAGATGGTCCTGCTCACATGGTGAGCAGCGTCACTGGACAGGCACCAACCCTCCGGGGGCTTATTTCCCAAGGGGCACTGTCCCACACTGTTCCTCAGGGAGTGGTCCTGTTCCCAGCTGGGTCACTCCAGGACAACCTGATGGAAGGGACATCAGTGCCGTGTTTCTGTGTCTCTGCCTCTGGTTGTTCTCTGGGAGACCCTACCCTAAGGGGGAAGAGGAAGAGCCAAGCTGTTCTTTCATCATTCATGTGCTCATTCATTTTACATTTAGTTCAGTAGTTCATTCATGCATTCATTCTCCATTCATGCATTCTTACATTAAAGATTTCATTTACTGCATTCATTCATTCATCACTCGTGCGTTTATTCATTCTTTCGTTTATGATTTCATTAGTTCATGCATTCATTCCTACATTTGTGACTTCATTAATTAATGCTTACATTTATGATTGCAGTATTTCATTCATGCATTCATTTATGCATCATGTATGCATTTACGTTCCTTCATTCCTGCATTCTTGCCTTTATGAGTTCATTCATACATTCATTCATTGTTCCGTTGATGATTTCATTCTTTCATGCATGTGTGCATGCATTCACGAGTCATTCATGACTTGTCATTCAGTCAGTGTTTACTGTGCAGTGCCCTGCAGTGGGGACCAGCGGGAGGCCCCGCACACGAGTGCTCACCCTCCTGGGCACACTGCAGACTTTGGTTCAGCTCCTGTTTGAGCGGAAATTCCCCCTGACAGGGTTGGTCATCACGCCTTCCTGCACAGAGCAGGGCCCCAGAGTTGTGTCTGTTCCACTCGGTCCTGGCTCCGGATGACCCATCTCTACTCTTGTTTATTTGTGTGATCCTGATGCCCCTGCCTCCTTCCATGAGGAGTCTGAGGCCTCGCAGTAAAAGACAAAGAAATGAAACCTGAGCAGCAAGGGGGCAAATAGGTAGACAGAGGTGCCCCCTGCTGATGGGGACCCTGAGGACCACCTGCCCTCCCACCCTTCCCAGCCCCACAGAGAGGGTGGCGTCCTGAGAGGGGTGACCTGCAGTGTCCACACCTGACTGACCCCTTTCCTTTTGGGTTGAGCACCCCGATTCCTTTCTCGACACCCTCTTCCCTAGCATGTGTCGGGGTGGGCCACGGGGCGGTGGGGGAGGAGCGTTCATTTGTCGGAGCCCCCAGGAGGCCAAACGCCCCACTAAAGTCATTTGAACTTGTACATTTTCGCTACTCCAGGCTCACCCGTCAGTGGTGGCTGCTGGTCTATTAAGGTTTTTCTCCTTCTAAAGGTCAGAGACTTGTTGAGGCTGATTACGTCCCTGAGCTGTGCAGACAGCAGACCCGCTGGCCGACCCCCCCGCCGCCGGCCCCGGAGGAGGCCGTCCATCACTGGCTGGCAGCTGGCACTTGGAAATGAAAGAGACTCGGTCCATAGTCTCAATCAATGTCATCTGCCACCTCCGTCGATAACTGCCAGGCGGTCCCATCTCTCCCTGACAGGAAGGCACCTGGGGTCAGCTGAAGAGGCTCTGGAGGGACGAGGATCCGCTGATTCAGAGCCTCCTCGCCGGCTGGAATGAAGTTGGTTCTTTCGCTAATGAGGCTGACACCAGGGTCCCGGATGCTGGGGCCCCACTGGCTCCCGGGAGAAACCCCGAGGAGCAGAAGCCACACTGGCAGCGCTGTGCTCCTGACCTCCTGGGGGGGTCCCCGCACCCTGAGAAGGCTCAGCAGGGACACAGACCAAAGCACTACCAGGCATGGAAACTTGTTTTCGGGACTGGGGGCTCTAACCCCGTTTTCCTGCTGCGGGAAGGAGGCTGCCTCAGGGGGCTGCTGGAAGGATTAGGGATCTCCCTGTGCTTACAGCCAGAGTCTGAGCCTCATGTTCAGACAAAATCAGGAGAGATTTCTGATGGATCCAGGAAGGGGCAGGTGTGCTCGAGCCGGGGCGGGAGGCACGGGGTCCTCACGAAGTGAAAATGGCCATCGTGATAGGTGGGCAGGGTATCAGGCTTGCAGAGATACTACATCCGTCACCCATTGACCTGGCTTCTGTGTTCTCTTCCACAAGTGGTTTGCAGAAATTTCTGACTCAACTGATGAATTGCATCTGCAGTTACCTCTTCTGACATTTCTCTCCCCCACAACCCTGCCTTCTTAAAAGATCTGAAGATACTTTGCAAAGTGCATCCCAAAGAAAATTCAGAGCACAATTGAAAAGGAAAAAGAGAACAGAAGCTATGTGGAAGAAGACGAGTAATTGCCTGCCGCTCGGTGTGGGGTGAGCTCTGCTCACACGGAGGCCGCTAGGCTGTGGGATGGGGACGGACACCGTGACAAAGGTCTCTATCTGGTGCCTGAAATTCAGTGTCTACAAAAGCTAAACCCAGGCAATATTCTGTATTTAAAAAGTGATTCTGCACATTCAAGCCCCTGTGAGTTTCTCTGTGTCCTGAGCTCTCTGTAGGGAAGGTGGCCACGGGGTGACAGGTCTGTGGGGTCCTGCTTGGGTGGATCACGTTTTAAACTCCAGCTTCCCCTCAGGCAGGGACATCAGAGCCTCTGGACCCAGGTGCCTGGATGCCAAGTGCTCCCGGTGGGGCCCGTGGCTGTCAAGGCTGGAATCACAGGTGGCAAGGACTCTGTCGTTTGCAGGCTGGGGACACCAAGTGACTTGTTCCAATGGTGCTAATACCCTAAGATGGGAACTCTGACCTGCGGGCCCCTGGCTCTCTGTCTGCTCCACATCCAAAATATCCCGTGGCTGTCCCGCTTCTCCAGTGCGGGTGAAACCCAGCTGGGACCGCAGCTCGCTGCAGCCAGGCCTCCAGTCGGCGCTGGCGGGCCGGAGCTTCCTGTCCATGGCGTGGAAACACTCACGCAGATTCCGGAACTCAGGACTCACAGCAGCTCTGTGGGGCAGGCACCTCTCCCAGGAGGACACTGAGGCTGGGCAAGGGTAAGTCCCTGCCCGGAGCCACAGGACAGGCAGGTGATGGAGCCAGAACTCAGCCCTGGCAGCACCACTCGCGACGCTGTGCACCGACCATCACCCGCGCACAGGCGCCGGCCCCATCCTTGAGGGCAGGGCTTCAGACTGCAGTGCCCACGCCGGCACCATGCTGTGCCCAGGAGAGCCGGACCCGCAGGTCTGGGCAGGGCCGAGAGTCTGCATGTACGCTGTTTTATTAAAACAATTGTTTTATTGAAGTCGTGTTGGTTTATAACAGTATGTCAGTGTCATGGGTTCAGCATTATAGACGTGTCTGTGACAGGATGAGCCACCAAGTCTAGTTTCCTGATGCGTCCACACGCCCTCTCACATATATGGAATCTACCAGCATCTTCTAGTCAGTAGTTTGCCTTTGCATTTTAGCAGTTATTCTTTTTGCCGTGCTGAAAATTTTCTAGTGCGATGCCCCATTGGTGTATTTTTGCTCTTTTCCCCCTTATTTTTTGGAGAACGAGTCCACAGAGATCTCCAAGGCCGATATTAAAGAGCTGAGGGCCTACACGTTTTTCTATGCAGTTCATGGTTGTGGGTCTTCTAGACAAGCTCGAACTCATCTTGAATTCGTTTTAGGCGAAAGGTAAGATAGTCATCAAGTTTCGTTCTTGTGCGCGTAATCGTTCCGTTTTCCCGCCACCATTGTAGAGACTGTGCCTGGTCTGCTGGAGGCTCTTCATCCTCTGCTGCGGGTTGGTTGTCTGTGCACGTGCAGGTCTCTTCCTGCGATGTCAGTTTGGTCGGGTCTGTGTTTATTCCGGTCCCAGGCTGTTTCCATTGCTGTAGCTTTGTCGTGTAGTTTGAGGCCAAGTACTGTAATGCCTTCATTTTTTCTTTTTCTTCTCGGGGTTGCTTTGGCTGTTCGAGGTCTTTGTGTTTCCATGCACGTTTCAGGAATGTTTCTCTTCTGTTTCTGTGAATGTGGGCTGTTGATAGGGGTTGTGTTGAATCTGTTTAGTTTAGGTAATATGACCATGGTAATAATGCTAGTTCTTCCACCCCCTGAGCGCACCTCTCTTTTCATTTGTGTCTTCTGCCCTTTACTTCAACAATGTCTGATAATTGTCACCGTACAGGTCTTGCACCTCCTTGGTTAAATTTATTCATGGCTATTTTATTCTTTTTGATGTGACTGCAAGTGGTATTTTTTCTTTACTTCTTTTTCTGGTAATTCATTATGCAGAGAAATGCAACAGGTTTTGTGTACAGATTTTGCAGTTTGCATCTTGACTGTATTCATTTATTATTTTTAATTTTTTCTTGTAGTGCCTGGGGTTTTCTGTGCATCACATCCTACCCACAAATTGTGGCATTTTTACTTCTTTCCTTCCAATTGGACACCTTTTCTTTTTCTTTCTTTCTTTTTTTTTTTTTTTTTTTTTTTTTTTTTTTTTTTTTTTTTTTTTTTTTTTTTTTTTGGTCTCATTGCTCTGGCTAGAACGCCAATGCTCTGTGGAATAGCAGTGAGGAGAGTGGGGACTGAAAGGAAAAGTTTTCAGTTTTTCACCATTGAGTCTGATGTTAGCTATGGACTGGCCATATGTGGCCTTTATTTTATTTAGGTTCCTGCTGTCTATCCCCAGGTTATTGAGAGTTTTTCCATAAGTGGATGCTGGATCTTATGAAATGCTTTTTCTCCATCTAGCCTTCATCTTGTTGATGTGGTGTCTCAGGTTGAGTGATTTGCATGGAACCATCCTTGTGTCCCTGGAATGAATACCATTTGATCATGCTGTCTGATTCTTTCAATGTCTTGTTGAATTTGGTTTGCTATATTTTCTTGAGGATTTTTACCTCCAGTTCATCAGAGATGTTGGCCTATAGTTTTTATTTATTTGTTTGTTTATTTGTTTGTGATGTTTTTGCCTGACCTTGTAAAATGAGCTGCTAACTCTTCTTTTCTCTTTGGTTTTTTTTTTGGAAAATGTTGAGAATGAGGGTAATATTAAATCTTCTTTGAATGTCTGTTATAATTCACTGTCAGATTATGGGCTTTCTTGAGAGAGAAGTTTTAGATTGTTGCTTCAATTTCCTTACTATTTGTCAGGTTTTCTTTTTTCTTCATGATTAAGTCTTGGAGGTTTGTGTGATTTAAAGAATTTATTTCTTCTAGGTTGTTCAATTTGTTGGCATATAAATGTCCATAGTAGTGTTTTATACTCCTTTGATTTCTGTGGCATTCATTATCATTTCTCCTCTTTCATTTCTGATTCTACTGATTGGAGCATTTTCTTTTTCTGTAGTAAATCCAGAAACAACTTTCAATTTGGTTTGTTTTCTCAAAGAACTAGCTCTTAGATTCATTATTTTGTTTCGTTTTTTTGGATTGTACTTTTTGGCATTCTTTCTTTATTTCTGCTCTAATCTGTATTGTTCCCTTCCTTCTGCTAACGTTAGGTTTTACTTGTTCTTCTTTGTCTAGTTGCTTTAGATGTAATGCTAGAGTATTTATTTTCATTCTTTCTTGTTTCTTGAAGTAAGTTTGCAACGCTATCAACTTCCCTCTTCGCAATGCTCTTGCTCTATCCTGACGATTTGGTAAGTAGTGTTTTCATTTTTATTTGTCTTTAGGTGTTTTTCTTCTTTGATTTATTTATTCATCAATAGTTCAACAACGCGCTATTGGATCTCCATGTGTTTGTGATTTTTTTCAGTTTTCCTCTTACGGTTCATTTCTGACTTCATACCCTTGTGGTCAGATGGTTGATATTTAAGTTCAAGCATCTGATACTTCGTGAGACCTGCGATCTCTGTGCACTGGAGAAGAAGGCTGCTTTCGGGTGGAATGTTCCACGTCTCCATCACGTCTAAGGCGTCCTTCAAGGTCAATGTTTCCTTGTCGACTTTCTATCTGGAAGCTGCACGCATGGAAGTGTGGGACCCCTCAAATGAGAATTTCTCCTCATGCTGTCCTAGAAGTCTCTTAACCTGCCTTCACTTTGAAAATTCTGTTTTCGTTTTCCACTCTGTCTGGGTGGGCTCGTTGCCGTCTTCCAGCCCCTGTCTCTCCTCCACTTCAGTCTGTGCTGGACCCTCTGCTATGTTTCCAGTTTTATTATTGTTCTTTTTGGTGCTTCTGAACACTTTCTGGTTCTTCTCTGCTTCTCCAGGTCAGTGAGCATCTTCATCATCATGACATCGAACTCCTCATGGTGTCATTTGCGTGTCTCCATTTCTTTAAGTTTTCTTCCAGGGGTTTTGTTGTGCTCTTTCGTTCAGGACCTGCTCCTCTGCCTCCCGATTCTGCCCGAGTCTGCACACCACACCCCACAAGCGAGTGCAGCCAGGACAGACCCACAGCTCCATCCCCTGCCGAGAGCAGCACAGGCCAGCGGCAGTGGCCCAGGGCTCCTCCTGCTCAGTGCACAGCCCTGCATTTGGCGGAGTCAGGCCAGCATCCCTGCACACAAGCCATTCGGACGGAGCAGACGGGCGTGCACCGTCCACATGGGGTGCACGCCGTCCACATGGGGTGCACGTCAAGCTCCTGACTCAGGCAGGCGAGGGGGCTGCACTCCTGACCTCCGCAGGACATCTGCCACACAGACCGACGCTGCAGGACCAGGGGAAGCAGCTAAGTTGCCTAAGACACAGAGGACACAGAGTCCGGCAGAATGGGGAGGCAGAGAGCAAAACAAGCCCCTGGAAGAAACCTTACAGAAATGGAGCTGTGCTAACTACCCGATGAAGACTCATGATGGTTATAAAGATGCTCCGACCCCCTCTCCCCTCCCACCTCCCTTTGCCCCCTGTCCCCTCCCCTCTGTCCATTACAAGGAGCCCAGGAGCTGAGCAGGACTTGATGATTGCACATGTCCTTGTGGCAAGTCTGACTCTGGACTCAGTTTCTAGGATTTGATCAGCTAACAAAACCAGTCAACTGCTCTTAAGATGCCAGGAAGCCCGAGTCATGCTGGCCACCCAACCATCCCCTGAGTATCCTCCGCCCCTTTCCCTGGGACGCAGGCAGTTCTCTGGACCCGTGAACCTGCCCCTCACCCACGAGCAGGCTCCTTTCACGGGCAGTAGTGGCCGCTGAGCACCGGTCCTCTGCAGACGAACAAGCCAGCCTTGGGGGTGCACAGGGTGTGAGTCACGGGGCTGCCCAGGAGGGCACTGTGGGCGGTGAGCTCAGCAGTCAAATGTCAGGAGCCTGGGGCCTCAGGGCAGCGCTGACCTGAATGCTCCTTTGTTCCTCACAACGGACCTTCAGTGAGGGCCCGGCTGGAAGGCGTGATCTGCGTGGATGCTCTGAAGGCAGCCCAGCCCCAGGGACACACACAAGTGTCCTTGTGTGGGACGTGCTCGGACATGGGCAGACACCAGCCCGGGCAGCTGGGAGCAGTCTGACCTTCCCCTCGCGGGTGGCGTGTCCTCCTGGAAGCCGCAGGCTGGCCTGAGACTGGAGCTGGGAGCTGGGTGCGGAAGCCAAGCACGCACGCTGCGCGGCCCGCTGGAGTCTGGGGAGGGTGACGTCGCCGTCGACCCTCAGCGTGACCTTGAACGAGCCTCCTAACCTCTAGCCTCAGTTTCCTCCTCGGAATAGAGTAATAATAGTACTTTCAAGGACAGGTACTTTGCCAACAATACATTAAGAAATATTCTGGGCGCACCTCTGTGGCTCGGTGCAGACCATATAAAACCTAAGGATTCAGGTTTGAGACCCAGGGCTGGAGGAAGGACAAGAAAAGAAGGAAAAGGGAATTACTATGATTTCAATTCTTGTCATTGTAGCTTCTAGATCAATTTAACTACCTAAGACACATTTTCAGCAGATACTGTTTTCGTTGTTATGTTCTTCCTGCTGGTGGGCTGGCCCTGAACTAATACTCTTTCCAGTTTCTTCGGCACAGGAGGGGCTTCCTCCGAGTCAGTCTGTAAACCAGCGGCGTCCTTAACGATCCTATGACGCAGCCACCCAGAGCATGTAGAGTCAGGGACAGCCCCCTACGAGTCCCTGTCCCTGCCACACCTGCCTGCTGGTTGCCTGGCCTTCGGACTGGGACTGCTTTCCCACAGGACTGGCAGCCAGCGTGGACATGTGGCCCCGTGCTGGCCGCTGGGCGAGAGAGAAGTGATATGGGTGGGAGACGGGCTTTGGTCTTAAAGAGGTGGGACCTGCTCTCCACCCCTTTTCTTTCTCAGCCAAGAAAGGAGCAGCGTGGCTGGTCTTCGGTGGCACAGGGGTCTCCTGGGGGAGGAGAAATCAGATGGATGCAGACTGGAGTCTGGCACCTGAAAACCGCCCTGTCGGCAATGGGGAGTGATGGGAGAGAAAGCAACTTCTCTTCTGCTTGAGTTGCTGTGATGTGGGACACCTAACTCCCATGGAGATCCAGCCACGCAGATCACTGACCTGTGTCTTAACTGGGTGTCTCGCAGGCGAGTTCTAGGGGGTCATTCATGTATTCTGGATGCAAGACTCTGAGCAGATGTATGCCTTGCATATGTTTTCGCTTGTTCTGTGGGTGTCGTTTTGCTTTCTTAATAATATTGAAGCACAAAAGTTTTCAATTTTGAGGAAGTACGGTTTTCGATTTCTTTGGTTGCTTGTGTGTTGGCTGTTAGCTAGTAAGGCGGTCTGCAAACCCAGGTTAGGGCTGAGCGCGCAGGGACATCAGCTTGGAGGCGGTTGTCCCGGAATAAGAGACAGTCTTCTGAGCCATGAACTTGGCATGTCTTGGCATTTATTTAACTCTCCTTTGATTTCTTTCAGCAACGTTTTGTCGTCTTCAGTGTGCATGTATTTTTTGGCTGAATGTATTTCTAAGCATTTTTGGACACTGCTGTAAATGGAATTGCTTTCTTAATTTTTGGATTGTCAATGCTAATGTGGAGAAAAACAGTTCGTTTCTGTATCCTTGTCTTGCATCCCGCCACCTACCCGAATTTATTTATTAACTTTAACAGTTTATTTGTGGATTTTTTAGGATTCTCCATGACAAGATTTTGTCACCTGGAAGTAGAGAGTTGTGTTCCTTACTTTCTTTCTAGAAGTTTCTTCCATCGCTTTCTTGCCTGATCACTTGTTGAGAAATCTCCAGTACCTTTTGAAGAGGCGTGAGTGCTGCTCCTGGCCACAGGGAGAAAGCCAGAGTTTCACTGGGAAGCATCATGTTAGCTCTGAGTTTTCAGAGACGCCCTTTTTTTTAGGTGGGAAATGTTCTCCTCTGTTCCTAATTTGTTGACTTTTTTTTTTTTTATCATGAAAGGGTATCGACATCGTCACTTGCTTTCAGCAGGAAGCATGGGTGGTAATGTCTACTGCGCGGCTCGCAGGGCCTGTTAAGAACTAGTCTCCTTTCTCTTTTTCTTGGAAGGACTTTGTCTGTGGCTCAGAAGGCAGGCCTGATGCATTTTGTTGTGTAGAATGACTCCGGAACTTGCTTTGCTATTTAGTGGTAGTTTATATGAGTTAAGCTGCGGGTGGTCAAACACGGGCAAAGGTTAGAGAATCCCAAAGTGAATATTTATCACAAGCAAATCCATAGGCCGAGTGGTGTAATTGTGCTGTGTATTATGAAACTCTTCAGTAGATACACTGAAGTGCATGAGTTAGGTAATATGTGAACAAAAGAATGCCATGCCTTTGGTCTACTTAATTCTCAGCCCTGTTAAGCTTCAGTGTCCTGCTGTCTCCCTGGGAAGAAACTCATTTCAGCATCTACCGAGAGAAGCATCTGATTTGCCTCTCACTCAATGAGCACGGTGTTCCGCACTGAACTTCGAGTGTGGTCACTGAAGTGTCTGCTCATTTCGCTTACTGGAAAGTCAGCGACTGGCCAGTGGTTTCCTTCATCCTTGGAACTGAGTGTCCTGATTTTGTCACAGTACCCTGTGTGTCTGCTGGGACACATCTTTGACAGGAAGCTAATCAAAGACTTCTAAAAGTTTTCAGCACATGCCCAGGAGTTTCACACTCACCAGGTTCTAGCGAAGTCACAGAAAGACGGTCTTGTGAGTAAAGTCCTCGGGGCCGCCAGACAAGTACAGAACGACGGATGTCTGGAGACGAGCTCCGAAGGCCCACTGGCTGAGGGTGGTGGTCGGCACTGAGGGCCGGCGGGCTGCTGTTGAAGGCCCTGCAGACCTAGAAAGGGTGGTGGTGGAAATAGAGCAAGTCTGCGTCATGACACACACTGCCTGACATCTGTGCCACTGTTTTCCTTGAGTTCATGCTCTGTCGTTTGCTTGAAGCCTCTGGTTAATTTCCAGAGTTCTGAAAAAGTTGACATTGACATTTTTTGCCTGTTTTTTCCCAGTGACTTTTATGAAATACAGAATTTCCAGAGATCCTTACTCAGCCATTTTCTAAACCGAGTCCTGATAGCTTCATGTTATTCACTCTGAGTAAGTCTGAGAATCTACATGTGATGTTGATGGAAAGTTTCTCTTTTCAATGTAATTCTGATTTGAGGAGTAGGTTGAAGCAGCCAGGCTGGAAAGCCTGCATGATGTGGATTCCAACTCTATGACATTCAGGAGAGGGCTGAGCCAGAGAGATGGCAAAAACGTAGATCAGTGGTTAGCAGAGTTTCAAGAGGAGGGGACAGGGATGAGTGGTGGGACACAGGCTACTTTGGGGGTGTAAAACTGGAACGGAGGACACATAACACTGTGCATTTGCCAGCATCCAGGGGAAGGGCTCCCCAAACCCTGAGCCTCATGCGAACAGGGAACTTGACTGAGAAAGGTTATATTGATACAGGCCTCTCAGTTGTGGCAGATCACAGGGGGACTGTGCATAGGGCGTGGAAAGAAAGTGCTCTGTGCTCTCGATTCTTTCTGTTCGGTGGTTCTGTCAGTCTAAAACTGCTCTAAAAATACAGTATTTCCATGTTAAAAGAGTGTTGCTTTTAGAAAATGCATGTCGTGTAGAATAGTAGGTGGTATGAGTATGGCCGAGATCATGCGGGTGGCAGGCGGGCGCCTGGCATTTGGGAAACACAAGGTAAGAAATGCTTTGCATCCAGGGTCTCTGCAAATGCAGGGACATGGGGCGAGGAACTGAGCACAGCGAATAAAAAGTAAAAATATGGTATTGATGACCTGAGAGCCATGATAGACCTGGTTGTGAGTTTTCTCTGCTTGGACAGCGAGAATGGCGGGAAGTAACAAGATGCGCACACACAAGGCGAGAAAAGTGAGTACGAGGTCTCCGCTGGCCCCTGGCGGAGCTCAAGGCAGAGGAAGAAGGCGAGAGTTAGGAGATATTGGGAGGAACACCTTGGGCTGGCCAGACTGTGACTTGGGTGGAGGGACTCTTTCGGAGCCCTCAGAAAGGCTGTGACTCGCCCCCATCACCTGGCTCCTGGCTTCTGGTTGGTGCCGTGGCCAGCGGCTCAGGGTCCCTAGAGTCAAGTGTTTCTGGTCCGTGTCTCTGTGCAAGGCTCTGTTTGGAGCACAGGGGCGAGCTAGGCTTCCTCTCTTGGGGGGATCTGACCCTTTCTCA
Organism: Solenodon paradoxus; assembly: GCA_004363575.1. NCBI lineage: Eukaryota > Metazoa > Chordata > Mammalia > Eulipotyphla > Solenodontidae > Solenodon > Solenodon paradoxus. The sequence goes on from RJWH01001183.1 coordinate 436,607, forward strand.
TGGAACTCTCTAGAAGGCCAGAAGGTATGAGGGCAGGACACTGGACAAGGAAGGAAAAATCAAACTCCGTCCCTTGTCCGAGCTCACAGGCTAGGGACTGTGTCCCTTTTCTCTCCTGTTGAAGAGGGGACTGGCCTTCAACCAGCCCTGGAGCCACACAGAGCAGGAGCGGGAAAGACCTTCAGCAAGGCCTTCGAAGGTGTCCTCGGGTTTGGGGCAGCGAGCGGTCCAGCTGGCTTGTTTAGCACTGGGCCCCTCCTCCTGACTCCTTGTCTGCCAGTAGCGGATGCTCTGGGCGAAGGGAAGGCGGGCAGGCTGCCCCCATTCCTCCCTGCGCTCAGTGGGAGTGGAGGGTCTGGCCCTCGGGGGCCTGTCACTCCTTCCTCCTTCTGCGCTGACTGTGCCTTCACGGGGTGGGAGGCCCCGAGACGCCTCGCCTTCTCCTTCACCGCCACTGGCAGCAGGGGCTCACGGCAGGTCGGGGCTGGGGCGCCGCTGCCTCCGTCTTGCAGCCTCCGTCTCGCAGCCCCGGGTGCGACTCTGAGAGTCTGTGCGAGAGCATCCTCCCGCCTTCTGGAGGCCCCTGGGGAGTCTGGCTTGCGGGAGGCCACGCTGCAGCCTTTTGTGATGAAGTCACAGGCCCTTGATGTATTATTCAGGCCGGGTACCAATCAATGCCAGACGCCCATCCATCCTCCTCCGGTGCCCCAGCCTGGGCCTCTGCTGTTGCAGAAGCAAATGCTAAAATCTGAAGAGAAATCATCAGCCTTTGTCTCTTCGCTGCACAAATACTGGCGGCAGCCGCCGGGACACGCTTGCCCCAGTGTGGCTCCAACCTTGCAGGCTGCTAGCTGGTGGGCGCGAGCCTCCTGCTGCTGCCTCAGCGGGGAGCAGAGGCCTTTCTGCTGCAGGTGAAAGCTGGGCCAGCCTCACACTCGGAGTTGGTCGTGCCCAGAGTTGTCGCCTTGTCTCAAAAGACGTGTGAAATAGCAAATGCGTAATAACCAAGCCCACCACCACGTTTCTGATGGCCCTCCACTGCTGTCCACCGGACCCCACGACCCTCTGCTCACTCTGCTACCCTCCCCACCCAGTCTCTGCCATGCCCCTGCATCCAGGGCCTGTGCCCTAGCTGAGAGCGTCTTCCCTCCTGCGCTGCCCCAGGCAACCCCGCCATCCCATGGGATTCCACCCAGCCAAGGGGACGGCTCCGGACACGCCACTGCTCCAAGTTGGGACTGGCCCAGGTTGATCTGCGGCAAACGCTCTCTTCTTCCCCAGGAAGGTAAGTGGCACAGGGTGGTGCCAACTGGCATTAAATGAATTACAGGATGACGCCACAGTCAGCCGCCATCTGTACAGGCCGAGGCGTGGAGGGCGGAGGGTGTCAGGTGTTGGGAGGAAGGGCGAGCCCTTCCTGCAGTCTGTCCCGCAGACTGTTATTAGTCACAATTCCTTGAAGTCTCTGCTCTCCTCCCCATCCTGAGCTGTGGGCTGTGGTCTGAGAACCAGGCGGGGGGCACTCTGTGAAGAGGGGGCCCCCGTCCTGACTTCTCAGCACCACTTCCCACCTGGGTTGACCTGTGCGGCTCTGCACACAGGGCCCTCCCCTCCTGGGGGGCAGGCGTCCCCAGACCCAGCTGGGATCCTGGCTGCTGCTGGGGACCGAGCGCATCCTTCCGTCCTGTCGATGGAGCCGTGGGGTCCGCTGGGTGCAGGCAGGCGGCCCCGAAGGGCAGCTGTCTAAGATCCTCTGTCTTCCTGTGAAAACTGCTCACCTCCTTACGTTTCAGAAAGCCCTCCAGCTCCCCTCCAGCGCCTGCCATCTTTCCGACAGTCTGCGCCGCCCATCGGGTTAGAATCCAGGTGGCTGCCCCGGGCCCCTGACACTGTCCCGCCGATACGGTACAGCCGGCCCACGCCCACAGCCCACCCGTCCTCCCGCTGTCCACTGGCCCCTGGGGCCCTGTGCGCCCACCCCACGCCCTTCCCCTTCATGTGACTTTTTACAATGTCACTTCCCCTGCCCCTCCTGCATCCCTCCGGCCCTCCTCTGCTCCCCACCCACTGGCCATCCTGCTTCTGCCTGCCCCCTCAGGGCTCGCCATGCCTTGGCCTTGGAAGTCCCACAAGCTTGGGAAAATAAATGACAGCACTCACTTTGGAAACGGTAGACACGCCCCGACTCCAGCAGCCCGTCCCTCCCTCCGGGAGGCCAAGTGCTGAGCTCATCTGGGGACACAGCCCTAGGGCTGATGACGCCTGTCCTTTCCGATGGGTGGGGCCCACGGGCGGGGACCTGGGGCACCCTAACAGCCGGGCTGGGGCCCCAGTCCTATCCTTCTAGCCCCTCTCCACCATGGGGGGTCAAATGTCCAGTGAGGCACCCCTATTTCAGCCAGGGTGTCGCAGCCTCCCACCAGGCGGCCTAACTTGTCCAAGCAGGACATCAGCTGTGCCGGCCGCTGCCTGGAACCCCTGCAGGGAACGGACACCCTTCCACCTGCGGGAGGAATGTCCAGGGTCTGGCCTGGCCCGGCTGGCGCAGAGCTGACAGTGAGCGGGTGGTGGCCAGCGACAGTCCCCAGTGCCGCAGCTGGTCTTTGTGATGAAAAGCACCTTCATGCTTGTTTTCTGGATCCGCCAGCCTCGTGCGCTGCCCCGGCCCAGCAGGATGCAGAGCTGGCCTCCAGCCTGTCACGCTCTCCACTGGCAACAAAACCCTTATTTTTTCAGACATGGAGAAAGAGTTTTCAAAGTGTCGTCTCCTTCACAGTCC